>BMAC01000016.1:2249481-2310983 GCA_014905375.1 Phtheirospermum japonicum | reverse complement strand
TCCAAAGAGCGAAGTCCAACGAAGATGCTAGTAGCTCAACAATTCATGCACGTGCTCAAAAGGCGCATCACACTATCAAATTCTCAAAACATGGCGGAGGTGAACTCAACAAATCAAACACCCAATCAAGACAATCCTCCTATCCAACGCCTTATCATCATTATGAAGTCAAGGATGGTAGTGCGGAGCTGCGGGCCTCAATTGAAAAAATAAAAAAATAAATAAATGGGAGAGGATGAGATATTTGATCAATTCCAACTATGGATAGAGCCAAACCATTGAGTAGCGAGGGGGCACCATAGTGCATTGACGTGATGTGTATAAAAAGGGGTTGCCAAGCTACTGGGATCACCTAGGCCAATACATGAAACGTCTAAGATTTATAAAAATATAGTGGTGTCTAGAGTCCGAGTAAATTCACTTGGGTAATTTGAGTGAGTTACTTATATTATGTTTGTCCTATACTTTAATTCTTCATATTGCTTGAGGACAAGTAAGGTTTAAGTCTGGGAGATTTGATAAGCGAGGAATTACACGCTAATTGACGGTTTAATTTCTTGCATAATTGTTATTATGAGCAATCAAGCCCCCATCGTATATTTCTTCTCTATTTTGTAGTATTTGTTGCTATATTTATCGAAGGAAGTCTCACAAGGAAGTATAGAAACAAGGATTAACGAATCAACGAGAGAAAAATCAAGAATCAGGATATTGCGTCGACAACGCGTCGAAGCCGAGGATGGTTCGCGTCAGTCGACGCGATGTGCGGTGTTGCGCTGACTGTGCGCGCGTCGATCGACGCTGGGTCGATGCCATGTCGACGGGAAGCTGCTGAAGCGTCGACAGAAGGTCCGTCAGTCGATGCAATGTCGACGCTCATGCTCTGAAGCGTCGATTGGAAGGGCGTCAGTCGACGCAATGTCGACGCTCACTTCTAAAGCGTCGATGAGAAGGGCGTTAGTCGACGCCCATACAGGACGACGCAGGCGGGTGATACGCGTCGACACCGAGGGCTGGTTCGCATCAGTCGACGCTCCGTCGACGCCGACTCGACAGAGTTATTTTGGAAGAAAACTTGCGCGGAAAGTATAAGGATTCCTATATAAACCCTGACCCTATTTCGTCCCAGAGGCATAATACAACATATCCTAGGGTTCTTAGGAGGTCCAGAGAGGTTCCAATTCGTCCCAAATCATCCATACGCAAGAGAACTTGAAGATTGACGTTCCAAGACGCAAGATTCAAGTTCAACACATCGTCTCTCCTAATTTATCAAGGATTATGTTTGTTTATCTAAACCTCTTCTTTTATTTTCTTAACTCCATGAGTGAGTAAACTGATTATCTAGTTCTAGGGATGTTGAAACCCTCGTGAAACTATGTTTAATTAATTTATGCAATATTATTTTTCGTTCGTCATATGCGATTGTTTGTGTTGTTCTATTTTCAATTTATGATTGCTTAATTCTTAATTTGGCTTGATCACCTAGATTAGGGATTGGTTATCTATTGCTATAAATAGGATTGCTTTCCGTGTAATTGTCGTAATTACTATTTCTCTGAAGCAACTAATGATTGTAAATCGTTAGGGACAACACAACATAGGTTGAATGAACCGAGCTTATGCGTTTGTTGCCTAAATTAATCTATTTGCCTATTTATTAATGCTGTTGTTGGGTTGAACCTAGAGAGCTTATTCTAGGTTGTTCAATAATTAGATTCAATTAAAGAGTTTATTTTAATTGAGTAAACGGTAAGGGTAAATTCAAGTAGCAGAGCTTATTGCTACTTAGGGTTTTTAGTCGCATTTGATGAATGGATTATGATATTGTGATTGGTTAAACGAGTGAATCGAGGGTGGAAATTGAACTAGAACTAGGCCTTTATTATTATTGAATTCTTCGTTAATTTTTTGCTTGCTAGTTAATTGCTTGTTTATTTTATTAGTTAATTTAATTCATAATTCCTACCCCCAATTATTTATTTAAATAAAATACGAATCATCACAATCTAACCACACTTCTCGTGGGATCGACCCTTACTTATTGCTACTACTAGTTAGTGAAGAAAAGTTGAGGAAAATAAATATTTAATTTGACGCTTACGATGAGGCGATCATGAATGTTTTTTATTTCCATTATAGCCACTTTATAGAGTTAAGCCAATAATAATAATAATAATAATAATAATAATAATAATAATAATAGTTGCACAATACTAAAATAATTTTTGATATTCGTGTAAAAATTAATAAAGTGGTGAAAAGAAAGACCATTAACACCTAATAAAATAATAGTGTAGTTTTCTAAAAATAAAAGGGTTAAAAGAGAAATAAAACTAAAATACTCCATGAACATATCTGAAACGCTTGTAATAGTAGCATCTGAGATAAGTTCAGACTTTTTAAATAAGCTGATACAACCAAAAAAGGCTTATTTGAATATAGATAGTTTATAAGTTCTCTAAATAAGTCATAAGTTAGCTTATTATACTTACCACATATTTGGCAGACGAAACTGATAAGATAGGTGATAGCTGAAAAACTAGCTGATGACTAATAAGTTAGTTTTAGTTGTGAGTTGATATAAATAAAAGTGAAGTTAGTTGTGAGCTGATAGATGAAAGTTAGCTGATATAAATAAAATCGTTTGATAAATTTAGCTTCTTAAGTTAGCTCAAAATACAAAATTATACAAAAGAATATGGTTAAAATAAGAGTGTTATTTTATATAAGTTTAGCATTGTAAATTTAATTATTATTATTTCTATTACCAATTCGTTGAATATATATATATGAAATAGTTTTCAATAATTCAATAGTTTTTTAATGGATTGGAGAACTTTTTATTATTTTTATTGCATACCAATTTATAGAGTCAAGTAATAATAATAATAATAATAATAATAATAATAATGGAAAAAAACTTTTTGCTCCCCATACTATTTCAATTTTCACAGTTTACCGTACGAATTTTTTTTGGGACAAACCACCATCTGAACTATGCGTTTTTTTGCAACTTACTCCCTAAAATCAGAATTTTGGTGGTTTTGTATACCAAATCCAGTTTGTTAAGAGTTTTTTTGGTAACTTCACTCCTTATTTCTAATCCTCCCCCCTTTCTCCGCCCTAATCTACCATTTCTACAATGATAACGGCACAACGGTTCTTTATTAAGCCGCGAAATATCGTTGCTGGTCTTCTTCGCCATGGAGAGGAGGTCTGTCGTGTCGTTATCATTGTAGACAAAAATAAATTAAAGACAAAAATGTGTTTTGCTCTTAAGAAATTTTAATAAGAAAGACTTACAAGCTTACAGAAAAGACTCAAACTAATTAAAGCCCAAGGAATAAAATATATTGCTATCCACCATCTCTAATAATTTGATTTCCACAAAATAATGAATAACATTCATATATCAGACATTTCCTATCTACTTAAAAAATTTCTCACCCTCATTACCTTCCAAATGTCCAAACTTCGTCATTGACTTTTCATTCATCCAAAAATGAATTTTTGAAAGTAAATATACCACAATAATTTACTCGAAAGGTAGATTAATAATTTGACGTCGGTTTACACTGACCCATCTACATTTGAAATACTTGGTCAAATATACTATATATAACTTTATCAAATTCAATTTCCCCAACAGACCATTATAAATATTCAAATATTTCTAAATAAAGCCGATTATTATTCATTATTCATTTTCACTTATTCGTATATTATATTTTTCAAACTAAACTGATTTAAACATCGAATGATGTTAGTGGAGACCATCTTAATGGCCTGAAATGTTTTATGTTTCATACTTTCAGGTCAATCCACCATAAAGTACCTGAAAATGACCTTATCTCAAGCAACATGGAGTTGCTCAAGTATATTGATTTACCTAGCCGGGTCAAGGTCATTTTTTAACATTTTGCAACCTATGTAAACTTTACAACAATCATGATTTGTTACAATAACAACAACAACAACAATTAAATTTCTTATAATTACATAGTACCAATATTGTTCTTCATTTCATTAATATTATTCTTTCTTTATTTGTAAGCCCTAATTCATAATACTCGAACATATAGTGATCGAGTGGTTAATTAAGAATTTCAAGCTCAGACAACATGTCTGAAGTTCGATTCCTACCACTCATCCACTCCGAGCTCGATATGTACTTGAATAAATAAAATAAAATAAAATAAACCACATGAGCATTAATAATGCTTTGAGGACTAATTAATTGTCCTCTACATGGTGTTATTAACCATGATTTGAGGATGATGATCCAGCAATAATATCAAGGGTTCTTTGCTTTTTCTCCTTCTTCATAATCTCTCCTTCGAACCGCTTGTCGTCTTCAATGGTTAAAACCACAGCCTGTGATCCAGAAGGGCCCTTCACAATATCCTCCTTGGCCTTGAAATGCTCGTCGCCACGGATAATTTCAATATCTTGCTCGGACTTCTTTTTCTTCATCTTGATCAAGAACCACGAGAATGCGAACAAGCACAAGCCGATGAAGAAGAAACAGGTGAGCGAAATAAATACGACTAATACGACAGCCATTTTTTATTTTTTTTCGAGTTTCCTAAAGAATATATGATGATGATGATGATCAGCTTTGTTTTGAATGTGGATGATGAAACACATTGGCTTTGTTGTTATTTATATAGTCTCCCATTATGATTCATGTTTGCTTAGTTAGTACACTGTACATTTCTTTTAAGAATTGGAAGACTTAGCTCCAATGTTAAGATTTGTGTTGGATGTGTTGGATTGCAGTAGAAAACACACATCCATTTGATTTTCCTTGTTTTCGAGAATTTAAACCTCCACAAAATAAGAGTATTATTATTTTTACTATCATCATCATCATCAAAATAAAATAAGATTTTTTTTAATAATTTATTTTCGGGATAATTACAATTACTAATTCTCATATTTAGACTAATTCATTTAAGGTGTTACTAATCTTTATCACGAATACCCATATCTTGACTTTTGTGCATAAAACAGAAATAAATGTTAATTGGTATTTGAGTTTTTAGAAATAACTTGATTTATTTATTTATTATTATTTAGTTATTAGTTAGAAATAACTTGATTTTTATACATTAATTATTATGCATATCAATCAGGTAATCATCGAAATGTACAGGGCAAAACAGGAAATTTGTTCTTGTAACAACGAGCATTCTCGAAGCAATATTCTCGCTTTTCTAAACACAATGTTTGGTAAATATTCTCGTATGACATCATCCACATAAAATAAAATGTAAAAATATCACAAAATATAATTAAAAAAATATAAAATAAAATTCAAATTTCACATACTTGTAATTATGAATTACAAAAATGAGTTAAAATATCACAAATTTAGTGATATCTCACTCTAATGTGTTATTTAATGTTATTACAACAAAAGTAAAATGAAATGAATCTGAAAAAACTATGAATCAATTTAAATTAATCAGGCGCTATATCCTGTATGAAATGAATAGTTAAACTCAGAAATGACTTTAAAAAAGTGTCCTAAAAATCAACGGTAATAGCGAGTTGTGTTTGGCAATCTACGGCCACGTATGAATGTGCTGAACAAATGCAAAGCCCTTGATGGCTGTGAATATGGTACCATATGTGCAGCACCACGTACTGTTGCAAATGTCAACATATTCCCATATTCTGTTTGCCAACCTGCAACCTGTTTGTTGCGCACAGTCAATTCTATTATTATTATTATTATTATTATTATTAAGATTATTATTAGAGAAACATATATATAAAATAAGTACCTGTCCTTTATGAAACCAAGCACCATAAGGGACTGAAATATTGAATTTAAGGCCATGGGCTAGTTCTCGTGCAATTGTTCGAGAGCCAGCTAATGGCACAACTGAATCTTGATCTCCACTGCATAATATATATTAATTTTGTGTGTCACTTTATGTGCACATATATATAGTTGTAGAAGAAGGTGAAGATTATTTTTTTATTTTTTTTTAATAAATTGTATTGGTGACATGATAATTAATCTCACCTGTAAATCCAAAGCCGAATATGATTCTTCAAAATCTTTTTGAGCAAGGGGACTATGTCTTTATCTTCATCTGTTGTTTTATACTCCACATTACTGCAAATACATAAGCGTCGGAATTAAATTTTTTTAGTGACAAAAATGCTAGATATAATATAATTCGTCACTATTTTTCATTTTTCTTACGTACTACAGTCGGACCAATTATACGGTAAATTGGTACGATTTGCATGTAGAGCCTTTTGAACCTCGGGTAGGTTTAAATAAAAACTTGTTTCTTGCATTTTGCAAACATCAACTCCAAAACTCATTTTTGTAACCTGCATTAATGCCATTTCAAAAAAAAAAAAAAAAAAAAAAAGTGATTCTCAACTAATTCGTATTTAAAAAAAAATATTATTATCAGCTTGTACGAGGATAATAAATAATACCATCTTTTGGAGCCGTAGCTCTTGGTCGACTATAGATGGATAGCATGAATCATAAACGACACCATAAACGTCGATATAATCACCAGCACTTTTATATGCCTCATCTAAGGTATCGAAACATGGATATTGAGTCACATTGTCTGATCCGGAGAACGAATAAACGCTGAAATCGCATTCTTTTGTAATTTTGAGTTTGATTTCGTCGGAAATTAATCCGTGGGACCACATGTAGTCGTACATTGCCGGTACATCGCGATCGACTTTGAGAAGTGGATTTCCGAGCTGATCAAGTTACGAAAAAAAAATCGTTTATAATTAGGTTATTAATTAATGATATGAACTTTTATGGGATATTTAAAAATAAAATATATCTCAATTATATATATATGTGTTTCAAAATTTCTAATATACTTACTGCAATCCCTTTAAGGTTGAAAGGGTCTGGGCTATGTGCATTGTGATATAGAAGACGAACGGCTAATTGTGGAATGTAATGCCCTATAAAATAAAATAAATAAAATAAAATAAAATAATAGAGAAGCTATAATTAATTAAATGTATTATAATCTTGATTTCTTACCTGCATAACTTTCACCAGCCAGAAACAAGTCTCGGTTCCTAAATGTTGGAAATTTGTCGTACCATCCAAACATGAAATTGAACATATCCTTTGCTGTCAAAAACCACATAAATAAATAAGTAATTAGGGTGAATATCAGAGTGATTTTTATAATTATCAGATGAATTATAATAAATATCCACATAATAATAAATTGGTTACCTGTGGCCTTATCGCCAGTATGGTAGTCTGAGCTTTTATTGGAATATGACCATCCGACGCCAGCTGGAGACTCAACAAATAGAAGGTTTGATACTACACAAATAAAAATTAAATTAAAATGTCAGCAATTCATGAAATTACTAATCCAAAAGCACATTAAGATTTTCCCAAGGAAAAAAAAAAATTATATGCAACGTGATTAGAGGTGTTAATTAGGTTAAGATTAAATGCCTAACCGGCGATTAAGTAATCGGTTGACTAGTTACGGTTAACCTTTGACCGCCGGTTTCGGTTAAAACCGTAACCGTCAACCGATCGCCGGCGGTTAGGTTACGGTTAAAGTTAACTTCTAACGGTAATCGCCGGTTAACCGAAGTTTTAAAAAAAAAAAAAAAATGACAATTTAACCGTCGGTTAATCGAAATCGGCGGTTATAAAGGCTAATTTTTCAAATTCTATTTAAATTATTAAAAAAAAACCGGCAGTTAATCGCACCTAATTGTAACCATAACTGGTTCACGGACGGTTTAGTTTACGGTTAGGCACCGGCCGGTTAATTTAACTGTCAGTTACTAACCGCCGGTTAATTAATCGTAATACCCAAATTAACACCTTTAAACGTGATCCTTAGGATTAATTACAATAATTGCCCCCAAGTTAAGCTTAATTATAAAAAAAATTAAAAAAAAAAAAAAAGAAATCTATTTAATATTATAAATATATTCTCTCGATAATTAGGCTATATATCGAGGATCATTCTTGATAATTTTAGACAAAAGTACCTTTATTCCAAGATTTTGAATTTATTATGAGGCCCCTGCCATCACCTCTGGTAGAGAAGGGACCTAATTCAGTGAAGCCACCTCCTCCGACTGATGAGCAACCTGGGCCTGAAATTAAATTATGGTAAAAAGAGACGGTTACAAAAATTAATCTTGAGGTCTAGTCTAATTACAAAGATTAAATTAATTAATAATAATTTTAAAATTCTATATGTCACGTGTATATGTAATTTTATAAGATACCCTGTGCCTATGATGCACGGACACTTCAAAATATGATATTTTGTCGTGTTGTGTCCCCCGTGTCGTGTCCTATTTTACGTTATAATTTACGTGTCATAAGCGTGTCCGCGTGTCGTGTCACGAGTCCAATTCTCGTGTCGGTGCAACCTAGCCCTGTGCATTTCGTTCTATTTGCTACTGTTGTTTAGCAATTAGCGGATAGTAGATAGCTGATTTCATTAGCTGTTAGTGGATAGATGATTTGACTAGTAATTGTATTAGCAATTTGTATAAAAGTGTTTGGTAAATATTTGAAAGTTGATAGCAATTTGATTGTGTAAAATGAGCAAAGAGGGGCATTTGTACAATTTATTGTTAAATTTTCTTTTATTAATAACAAAATTTATAATATATTGTATAATTAAAGTAACTTTTACAGAAAAATAATTATTATTTAAAAATTATTATTTATAAAAATTTCTTGAGTTGTAAATTTCTTAATATATTACATTTAATTTGGATAATTATTACTATTATTTAATTGTAATAAATTTTTTGTATGTAAATTAATATTTTTTATAATAATTTGAGAACAAAATTGTTATTTCAAATCATATTCAAAACCTCTATTTTTAAAAATTCCTATATAAAGTTTTTTCAAAATTAGCTTTTCAATTAGATGATTTGAGAGTCAATAAATAGTTAATAAAACCCAACAATTTAATGATAAGTCTAAAAGAAACATATGGAAAGTTGGTCTGGCTTAAAACTAAAATAGTAAAATACTCCCTCCAACTCGCAGTATAAGAAGTTCAAGTTGGTTGAATATTATGCAAAACATAAGACGTTTTGTATTTTTTAGGCAGATTTTTGACGTTCCAACTTTGCTCTTAATTAATATATTAATTATTTTTTTCCCGAATAACAATATGAAACGAATAGGAGTAATGTGATTAAATTATTTTGAGTTCCAAGAAAAATACATGAAAAGTTGGTATCTACTCCATTAACACTAATTTATTTTAAGTATAGAGTAGGTTTGATAGTGTTATATAGTAATTCTTTATGGAGAAAAAAAAAAGACGTAAATTGGCTCCAAGTGTTTTCTTTTGTTCTTTTTTTTTGGCAGAATTTGAGTTCAAATGAATTTGGTAATATAAATGCAATATTGTTGTTGCAAATGTTGAAACTAATTATTTTTACATATATTTTTGCACTAGATTTTTCTTCAAAATGCATTAATGAGTAATGAATTACAATTATGTGTTGTTACAAGAAAATGAAAGAGAAAAATAAAAGACAAATTGAAAAAATTCAGGTGTTAAATGGAAAGTAGAGAAATAAATGTATTAATGAGTGTAATTCCTTAATTTGTGTATTTTTATCCTTAAACTTGGAGTATATAGTAAATTGGAGAGAGTAATAATTAGATATGAATGATTGTTAATAATATGTGAGTAGGAGGTGAGTGAAATTTGTGAGAAAATATCGTGACAACATGTGATCTAATGATTAATTTTTCTTTTAAGGTTGAGTTGAACTGAAAATGAGTGAATAATAGGGTTTTTTTTTTTTCTTCTAAGATAATCAGTTGCACAATTGAATTTTGGGTAAAAAAAATTACTTTGCCGAATGAAAATGAAATTTTATTAATTGTCATCTTAATAAATAACGGACAGGATCCTCTTTTCTAAACATATGTTTGCAATGAGAAACTCAATTTCTCTATTAAATTTAAAAAAAAAAAATTACCTCCATTAAACCATAATGTGAGGGGCTTTTTGTCAGGATTTTCATTGGCCTCCACAAAGTAGTAAAATAAGCTTTTACCATGTTTGGAATCCACATCTACATACCCTGCATATTGCCTAAATTGCACTTTTGGCTGGCCAGGCAAACCTTCCACAAGGTCCTCCGCCGGAAAGTCATGACCACCGCCGACCACCAATCCCACCACCAGCACCGCCGCCGTAGTCACGATTGTGTAAGCCCATCTCAATCCCATTTAAGATTAAAATTAAAGAAAATTTAATTTGCACAAAAGGCGGTATAATGTAACACATTCATATAACTATCTATATATATATATTTATATATAAGCTGAAAAGGTGTGAAAAGATATTTAGTAGCTATTGAAAAATAAAAGGCTAAGGAAAAATCACGCGGATTCTAGGATTTGTTTCACTAAAAAAGAATTGTTTTGTGTGACTGAATTATGAAAAGCGTGAGCAATTAAGCAATATGTCGTGGCTAATGCTTTCAAGAGAGTTTTCTTTTCTTTTAATAAATAAATAAATTTTGAATGAGAATTAAAAAAAAAAAAAGAAACATATCAGATTATTGTAGTTACTAGTTCAACATTAATGTATTATATAAATTTATTGAAAGATAAATATAAAAAATATTTGTGATAATTATTTAAATTTAAAATAAATTAATTAGAAGATTTATTCTTAATACATATTTAATCTATTTATTAATTATTGTATTTATTAAATAATCTTATATTTTAAATTTTAAATTAAGTTTATCACTAACTTTATTTAAATACTTAGAAAAATTCAAAAAATATCGCATTCTCAACTGTGTCTATTTTTTATTTATCGAATATCATTATTATTCAATTATTTTATATTTTAATATTTATACTAAATTTTTTAATAATTATTAATTACATACTCAAATTAATTCAAAAGTTGTAATATTCTCGACCTGTGCATTATATGCCGGTGTCTAATCAATACTCCCTCTGTTTTATTATGTAGGTCGTTTAAGAAATGAGCACACTTATTAAGAAAGGTGCTAAAATGACTGATTAACTCATAGTGATGATGACTCCACACTTTCTCTCCCCTCCCCTCTCGTAATCTCTCCCCTCTGTAATCTTTCCGTCTTCTTCATATGCCTCTTCATATTCTACTTAAATTTTCAATTTTCAGTTTTGGAGTTAAATGAAACTGATATGTAAATTTTGATTCAATATTCAAAATTTTCAATGGAGTCAAAATTAAAATTATCACTGATGATGATGCATATATACATACAAACTGAAGAATAAAAATTTAAACATCAAACACACATGGGTTCTAGTTCCATGGCTTCCAATTCCAATAATACTAATCCAAATAATAATCCTAAATTCTCATTTGAGTTGAATGTAACTCCAGTAAATATAGATGTGGGGTTTGTTCAAATCAATTCGATGATCAAGATACGCTCCATGTTATAAACTTCTCTTCCTTCAAATTTCCAGATTGCTCGAGGATTTTTGATTTTCTTCCCTCCGCTTTCTCATCTACAAATCTCATGGTGTTGGGCTGTTATGAATTACTTTTTTGGTACCATATAAATATAAATGTGCTGCCATGATTTGTAAGCAAAAAAAAAAAAGAGGGAAAAACTTGAGTTTTCCAATAAAAATGACCGTATACGTGTGTGCAATCGTCGTTTCAGAAAAAGTATAAAGGGGAAAGGAGTAGAGTTACCGATATGGGTATTTAAGGAAATTATCTACCAATATCTTTAAAACGTTTCTAATAAAATGTGCTGCCATGATTTGTAAGCAAAAAAAGAGAGGGAAAAACTTGAGTTTTCCAATAAAAATGGATGTATAAGTGTGCAGGGAAGAGAGAAGTGCAATAGTCGTTTCAGAAAAAGTATAAAGGGGAAAGGAGTAGAGTTACCGATAGGGGTATTTAAGGAAGTTATCTACCAATATCTCTAAAACGTTTCCAATAAAAATGGTTGTATACGTGTGCAGGGAAGAGAAAAGTGCAATCGTCGTTTCAGAAAAAGTATAAAGGGGAAAGGAGTAGAGTTACAGATAGGGGTATTTAAGGAAGTTATCTACCAATATCTCTAAAACGTCATTTATTTAGAAAAAAGTCTAAGAGGCTTAAACGACCTACATAATGAAACAGAGGGAGTATTTATATATTATTATTATTATTATTATATAATTTTATGTTTTATATTTAGATCGAATTTATTACTATTTAATTACATACTTAAATTATTGCAAATAACTAGTAATTTACTTATATATAGTATTTAAAATCCCAAAAATATTATTATAATTCTTAGTATAAGTACAACTTATTTAATTATTTTTATAATTGAATTTTTTAATTAATATTATTTCCTAGCTAATATATTTATTAATTAAAATAACTAATTTAGATTATTTCTACTAATTATATATAGTTTGTATATTTTTATATTAAGAGAATAAAATAAAAATATTGAATTAAATAAAAAATAATATTGAATCAGACAAAATATAATAATAAAAAATATTATTAAATTAGGATATCTCCCCTATATATTAATGCAAAATCCTCCTGTCCTATGTGTCTGCTTCCCATTATTCGTTAGCTTTGGAAAAATATTTGGTGCTTCGGTGTCATCCGAACCTAATATTAACCTAATTTAGTATTTTTCATTTGTATATATTTACCTACTTTAATACTTTCCTAATATTATATTTTGCTTAATTCAATAATTTTCTTTTATTACATCTTACCTACTATAATACTTTCCTTAACATATTTTGTCCAAATCAATATCTTACTATTATTCTTCTAATATAAAAATATAAAAAATTTATATCTAATTAAGAAAAAATATATATAAGTTGAATTAATTATTATTTACAATAAAAGTTGAAATAATTTTATTATAATTCTAAATATTTATATAAAAAAAATACGAGTTATATAAAGTTATTAAAAATGGGAAATAAATATAAAAATATAAACTTAAAGTTTTTTTATCTAATCCAAATACAATAAATTGAAAATAATATTAAAAATATATGTGAAAAACTATTGTTACACCAAACAAAAAACAAAAACAAAGTGAAACAAAAAAGATAATATAATACTAATACTAATACTAATAATAAATTATTATGCCAAGAAAAATAAATATTAAATATATTCTAAATCTTTTTATCTAATTCAAATATAATGCATTGATACATATATATTATATATCTGCACGAACAAATTAGTATCTTACCCAGAAAAAAAAATTAAAATAATATTACATATACTACAAGTTAGATCCATGATATTTTTTCAATAGAATTATTAGTGTCTTATAAATTTAATACTTTATATCACATATTCACATGTAACACGCGGGTGTTGTATATTTTACATTTATATTCTAAATCTTTTTATTTAATTCAAATATAATGTATTGATACATATATATTATATATTTGCACGAACAAATTAGTATCTTACGCAGGAAAAAAAAAAGAAATTAAAATAATATTACATATACTACAAGTTAGATGCACGACATTTTTTCAATTGAATTATCAATGTCTTATAAATTTAATATTTTATATCACATATTCTTATGTAACACGCGGGTGTTGTATATTTTACATTTTTTCAAACTCAATTTTATGCGGGTTTTCCCGTTATTATTTAATATTGATTAGACATCGATACAATGCGACACGAGTTGAGAGTATGACATCCGTTTATGTTTTCAAAGTATGTAAGTAATATTATTAACGAATTTAATCTAAACATTAAAATACAAAATAACGTAATAATAATTCATAAGTAGAGATTAGGCACGGGTTTAGAATGTGACTTATTTTGAATTTTTATAAGTATGTAAATAAATTATTAACTAATTGAATCTAAGCATGAAAATAAAGATTTAATAATTATAATAATTAATAAATAAATTAGACATTTACAAGGCAAGAGTTGAGAAATACATCATTTGAATTTCTCATTTTACATAAAATTTTGTATTTTTCGCAAATATTTTTTATATTTATCTTTTGATAAATCTCGTGTAATACACGAGTATTAAACTAGTATATATATATACACTAATAATTAAAAAAATTATATTAGGCAAAATACCGTAAAAATAAAATATTAAATTAGGTAGATATTAGATTCGGATGTCAAATAAGCAATTAGAATTTTTATTTACTAAACGAATTGTGCGAAGTAGACACGTAGACGCATAGGTTGGAAGATTTTTATATTAATATATATGGTGATGATTATTATTATTATTTTTCGATATATAGAAAATATCAGAATGTTTTGTAGTCCAGATTTGAAATAAATAAAAAAAATCCAAATCATCAAATATTTTGGAATCCAGATATTAAAACCAAATTCAATTTTGTTATCTAACTGTTTCTTTTTTGGTATCTAATTAACTTTCATAATTTAAAGCAGGCTGGCAGCGTGAGCTTTTCTTGATATAAAAGTCCAAAAGATTTACATCAATTTTGGTATTTGTAATAAATATCCAAAACATATAATCATGTAACCTGATTAAGTTTTGATTACTCAAGGAAGGCAAAGTCAAGCTTTGCGTGGTTAAAATTCAAAAACATATAATTATGTCACCTGATTAAATTATACTATGATAATTTAAGGAACGCGGAGTCGAGCTTTTCTTGAAGAAAATAACAATAAATAAATCCAAAGCATATCAGTCTATTTTTAAAAACTAGACTAGATGAAACATAATTCTTTTTTGTTAATTACTTTATTAACTTTTGTTACCTTTAAGAAGAAAAAGTCAAAAAAAAAAATGATAGTAAATCTAAAACATACCAAATTATTCCAATAACTTTAGAGCACGCTAACGTTATTGCAGGAGGAATTCGCGTTCAATGATATATACATATGAGAGCTGAATTGTTAATTTCAAAAAAAATAAAATAAAAAAATTGCAACCGCTTCTACAACTATTTGTTCTTCTTTTAAATCATCAAAACATGAAAAAAAAAAAAAAAAAAAAAAAAAACAAACAAATAAACATTTCATTATTAGATAAGGATGCATACATTAGGTTGTTATTTCAGAAGAAGATGACATCCTTAAATAGGCTGCTGACCATAGAAAAATTGATAACCCTAGGCACGTGTAAATATACTAGAGGCTACACTAAAATCTAGAAAATAGACGGCTAAGAATGACAGAATATTCCAGCATATGCTAAACACCGTTTGACAGCTATCAACTAAGCTAAAGGACAAAACCAGCTGGCTAGATGATCTGTTGTGCATGGGATGATCCTGAGTTGATGCATGAACATGCATGGCCACATATTTCAACAGTCTCCCTCAATCTGAGCCTGGAGAGGGAGCAACAATGAGTTTGGACCTAAATCAGGTGAAAGATTGATTTGGCAAGGGTTTAGTCAATATGTCTGCAATCTGATCCACAGAAGAAACATGATGAACCTTGAACCATTGATTCACTTTATCTCGCACAAAATATAAATCTAATTCAATATGCTTGGCCTTGGAATGGAGAACTGGATTTGCTGCAAGAGCTTCAGCACCAATATTATCAGTCCAGATGACCGGGGTTGTTTTCAATGGGAAGAACAACTCTTTGAGAAGATATATGATCCAGATGATATCAGTGGAGCAGTGAGCTAGGCTTCTGAATTCAGCCTTCGTGCTTGATTTAGAGATGGATTATTACTTCTTTGATCACCAAGTCACTAGTTTTTTACCTAAATAGATGCAGAAACCAAAAACTGGTTTTCTGTCATCCATGTCAGTGGCCTAATCTGAATCTAAATATGTAGTGATATCAATCTAAGAAGACTTGGAGAGTTCGAGTCCATATGTGAGAGTGCCTGCAAGATATCTCATTACTCTTTTCAGGGCCTTCCAATGAGGTTCAAGGGGACTTTCCATGTACTGACTTAGCTTATTCACACTGAATGTGATTTCAGGTCTTGTTATGGTTATTTATTGTAAAGCTCCAATTATGCTTCTATGTGTAGTAGCATTCACATTGTTCCTCCCAATGTACTTTGAGAATCGAGACTTGGATCCTACAGGTGTATCTATCCCTTTTACATTTGCCATACCAAATTTCTGCAGCGAACTTTGACAAACTGACTTTGAGAGAGATGAAGTTGAACTTGATCACTGTATTTGACTTCAATTCCCAAGAAGTGATGCACGGCTCCAAAATCCTTTACGGAAAACCTCTGATTTAAGCCTTGAATAAGACAACTGATTTCTGTATCAGCATTTCCTGTGATTATGATATCATCCACATACACTAGAACAAGAATGTAGCCCTTGATTTTGAAGAACAAGGAGGGATCAGCTTTTGATCCTTGAAACTGTAGACTGAGAAGTTCTTGCCTGAGCTTGCAATACCAGGCTCTTGGAGCCCGCTTCAATTCATAAATAGCTATTCTGAGTTTGCAAATAAGATTAGGCTTATCTTGACTTTCAGATCCTGGTGGTTGTTGCATGTAGATATCCTGCTCCAAATTTTCATTAAGAAATGCATTTTTAACATCTAGCTGCCTTATAATCCAATTTAAAGTTACAACAAGAGTTAAAACAATCCTGATGGTAATAGGTTTGATTATAGGGCTGAATGTCTCTTGATAGTCAAGTCCAGGATTTTGAGTGTAACTCTTAGCCACTAATCTGGCTTTATATCTGGCAAGTGAGCTATTATAGTTCCTCTTGATCTTGTAAATCCATTTTTATCCTACAATAGGATTATTTGAAGGATTAGGCACCAAGGTCCAGGTTTTGTTTTCCATTAGTGAGGAGTATTCAGACTGCATAACCTCCCTCCAGTTTTCCAATTGAAAAGCCTCCTTTTTTGAGGATGGTTCAACCTCAGTGTTGACTGAGAAAAGGGCCTTGGGTTTGAAAATCCCTTCTCTTGACCTTGTTACCATATGATGTTTAGGTTTGGGAGAGGGAGTGGAGGAGTGCCTATTATTGTCAATTTGAAGATCAACTACAAGAGGTATGGTGCTTGCACTTGACAAGGGAGAACACGTTTTAGGAGTATGATGACTTGATGAGGGGGTGCCATGAGGTGGACAATTTTGGTTTGTAAAGTGTGACACAGGATGTTTTGAGACTGTAATTATAGGAGGAGCAAGTAGGTTAGAAGCCTCTAAGATTGCAGAATGAGTTTTCACTGAGGGTTTGTTGAGATAAGGAAAACTGGTCTCTTCAAATAGGATGTGTCTGGTTATGATAATTTTTCCTGAGGGTAAGAGGACCTTGTAGCCTTTGTAGCTATCATAATATCCAATGAAGGTAGAGGGCAAGGATCTGAACTGCAGTTTGTGTTTATTAAGGGGTCTGATATAGGGATAACAAATAGATCCAAACACCTTGAGCTGATTGCAGTCTGGTGAAGTAGAGAACAGACAGTGATATGGAGATTTATCCTTCAACACTTTAGTAGGTAACCTATTGATAAGATACACATATTGAGCAAAGAGTGTTAAGGCCACCTCAACAATGTGTCTGTGCTTCCTCTCAGCAAGTCCATTATGTTTGGGAGTATAAGGACAAGAGACTCTGTGTTGAGTTCCCTGTTGTTGTAAGAAAGGGGTAAAGCTTAAGAATTTTGTCCCTCCATCACTTTGGAGAGTTTTAACCCTGGTTTTGAACTGATTTTCCACTAACCTGTTGATTTAAATGAATGTAGACAGAGCCTCGCTTTTTGCTTTTAGAAAGTAAATCTAAGTGTATCTTGTATACTGATCCACAAAGCTGATATAGTATCTGTGATTAGAGTAAGCATGTACAGGCAACGGCCCCCCTGAGATCACTATGAATTAGTTCAAAGGCATGAGTGTATGTAGTGTGAGGTTCAGGAAAAGATAGCTTATATATCTTGGATTTGCAGCAAGCATCACATAATGTCAAATTATTATTATTATTATTATTATTATTATTATTATTATTATTATTATTATTATTATTATCATCATCATCATCATCAAAGGACAAATTATAGTGCTTAAGAACATTTTCAACAATCTCAATAGGAGGATGTCCTAATCTCTGATGAAACACTCGTGTTTGGTCTTTTTTGAAACACAGAAACATTAGCTAAGGTTTGACTCACCATCAACTTATTTGCAGCAGCAGCTTTATTGAAAGCAGTAGAAAACCCAGCTGCTTGAGCTTTCTCTTGATCTTCCTTGGTCTGGAATTCAAACTGGTACAATCTATCTTTAAGTTTCCCTTGGAGTAAAGGTACCTCCATAGCTTGATCCTTAACAACACAAAAAGTAGGATGAAACTCAAAGAATATAACATTATCTTGAGCAAACTGAGATACACTCATAAGGTTTTTTGTGATACAGGGAACAAGTAATAGGTTCTTGAGATGAAAAACAGATGCATAATAAGGGGACTTAAGTTCAGTATTACCAATGTGTGTAATATCTAGACCCATTCCATTCCCATATACAGCTTGTTTGAGCCTTGATATTCAGAGATGGTGTTGAGATTTGACATATCATAGTTGACATGATTTGTAGCTCTTGAGTCTGGAAACCAGTTCAATGTGTCTGAGATGACACAAGTGTAATCTCGACTTTAAGACGCAACCATAGCAGTAGAATTGTAGTTTCTGTTGTTGAACTGCCTTGAACTCTGATTTGGACTAGATGAGTTAGGAACAAAGTTCAAATCTCCTATGTAATAACATTTCTCAGCAGTATGGTTTGTATATTGGCAAATCTGACAATCAACTTTGTTGAAGGTGTTCCTACCCCTCCCTCTTCCTCTATTTTGTCTACAAGAACCTCTAGAATAGCTTCCTCTTACTATCGAATTTTGATAAGAGGTGTATGTTTCTCTTTTATTACCTTGAACAGCATGATTGGAAACTGGGGTACTACTATCATCAACTATAATAGGATTAACAGCTTCAATTCTATTTTCAAAACTCAATAGGAGAGCACTCACTTGATTCACTGTGCAAAACTCAGGTCTAGAAGTAACTTACATAACAACAGAATCATACTCACTACCAAGACCAGAGAGTATATGTGCATAACTTGATCTAATTCTGAGACTATTTGACCAGTAAAGGTTAAGGCGTCACAACATAATTTGACCTTATTAAGATATTCTCTGATGGAAAGTTTACCTTTATTCACTGTGGATAACTGCAATTTGTACTGCATCTGCCTAGCTAAGGCTTGACTGGAGTAATTTGTCTCCAAGGCTTTCCACATTTGGTGAGAGGTGTCTAAATCTAATACAACCATGATCACCAACAGGCCTTCTGACAGTGATGATAATGGCCATGAAGCTATCAAATGATCTTGTCTTTGATGAGCAAGAAACTCTGGATTCAGCATTAAAGCATCAGGATTTTTTGTGCTCGTGATGAGCTTCTGTGGGATAGAGACAGGTCCATTAAGATAATCTTCAAGTCCATAACCTCTTACAGCTGTAAGGATCTGTTGTTTCCAGATGAGATAATTTGAGTCTGAGAGTTTAGTTGTGAGAAGCTGGGATTGAGGTTCAACTATTTGTAGATTTGCATTTGTGTTGTTGAGGATAACAATTGAGGATGTCGATGTTGATGATTCGGCCATGATAAGAACAGACAAGATTAATAAATAAAAAGTATGATAGTAGCACTAGAGACAGGTTGAGAAACCTGCTCTGATACCATGTTTTAAATTAGCAACACATGAAAGAAACCAAACATTTCATTATCAGATAAGGCTGCATACATCAGGTTGTTATTTTCAGAAGATGACAACATCCTTAAATAGATCTGCTGACCATAGAAAAGGTGATAACCCTAGACACATGTCACATACTAGAGGCTACACTAAAACCTAGAAAACGGAAAGCTAAGAATGACATAATATTCTAGCATATGCTAAACACTGTTTGACAACTAGCAACTAAGATAAAGGACAAAACAAGCTGGCTAGATGATTTGTTGTGCATGGGATGATCCTGAGCTGATGCATGGACATGCATGGCCACATATTTCATCAGTTCTATTTAAATATATTTTTTTAAGATTCATTGCAATTTAAATATTTTTAAAAGTTCATTGCGACATAGAGTAATTAATTAAATTTGTATCTTATGCTTTCTTAATATTGTAGATTCAACTTAGTTAATTTTTGAGGCTAGATTTAGTTATTATTAAACATTAATATATAAAATCTAGTTCTCACTCTTGCACAAAAAGTTTAGAGACAACTATATGATGCACCCCATAATGATAATGATTATCACTTATCAAAGTTAGAAATATAATCATTTGCTAATAGCGCCAAGCCCTTTTTTTATTTAATACTCATAAAAAACGACGACAAATTGTAGATGATTTATACAAGACATATACATATAGACTAAATGTGTAAGTAAACATCTCTAGAATACAAATCAATGAAATATTAGAAGATTGTGTAAAAATCAGAAACGCTGCTCAAGATAAGAGCTAAATAATTTGAACGAAATAAGATATGAGAAATGGCAGAAGCACCAAATTACCATGACGTTGATAATAATAATAATAATAATAATAATAATAATAATAATAATAATAATAATAATAATAATATCTCAAATGACCCAAAAAGTTTACATACTTATAGTGGAACTAACTCGCAACCCTAATATTGCTACTAATTAATATCAAGGGTGTATCAGATTTTATTCGTAATAAAGCTAGACTTCAGAGGTATATGTTTTGTAATTATTCCTTTCACAATTAATATGGACTTACTACTCGCTGCAGTCGAGGACAATTATACATACGGTAAAATATTGGCACGATTTGCATGTACAGAATTTTGAACCTCAAGTAGGTTTAAGTAAAAACATGTTCTTGCAAAATGCAAACATCAACTCCAAAACTCATCTTTGTAGCAAAAGTACCTTTATTCCAAGATTTTGAATTTATCCGAAGGCCCCTACCATCACCGCAGTTGCGAAGGTGTCGAAGTAATAGAAAAGCATCACTGAATCAAAGCTGCAAACAAACTTGAAGGATAGTGACATGTCTGTAATGTGGATTAAGAAAACGTTTGATTGCAATAATTTGATACCAACAGTAAGGTGGTAGATATATATGTCCATCAATAAAACATCCTAGAAAATAATACGTGTTTCTATAACATTTGCTCAAATACAAGACAAAACAACAGCTACATCCCAACTGTGCTAGGCAAGGGGACCACTCCAAATGGTTATCACAAGTTTGTCTTCTTGCATGTGCATGCGCATGCATGAAATCCATGCATACATACATTTTGATATGCCCCCTAAATTTGTACTCGGTTTTGGTCCCACTATAAGCTTGTTCTTGAAACGAGTAAAGAACTGCCCACTGAGGGGTTTAGTCAAAATATCTGCCGTTTGGTGCATAACAGGTATGTGATACACTGAAATGATTTTAGCAGCAACTTTTTCCAGGATGAAATGTATATCAATCTCCACATTCTTTGCACTTGGATGATAGATAGGATTAAGTGATAAGAGAACAGTTCCCAAATTGTCAACCCAAACAGTAGAAGGAGATCCTTGAGAACATCCCAATTCAGCTAATAAGGATCTCAACTTGATAATGTCACATGTGGCAGTAGCTAATGCTCTACACTCTGCTTCAGTGCTAGAACGAGCTATGGTTATTTATTTCTTGGTGCTCCAAAAGATGAGATTGTTGCCAAGATAAATGCAGAAACCAGTGGTTGATTTTGTCATCTATGTCTGATCCCCATCAGCATCTAGAAAGCCTGTTAATTTCAGATTTGTGCCTTTGAAAAAGTTCAAACCATGGTTGATAGTACCATTCAAGTATCTGAGTATTCTCTTAATTGCTTTCTAATGAGTGTGCATAGGAGACTGCATGAACTGGCTGCATTTATTGACACTATAAGATATTCCTAGCCTTGTTATGGTGACATATTAGAGAGCACCAATCACTTATCTATATAAGGTAGCATTATCAATTGGCTGGCCTTGGTATTTGGACAAGACAGGCGTTGTAACCATGGGAATGCTTATCCCATTACAGTCAGCCATGTTCACCCTTTGAAGAATGGTCTTGATATATTTACTCTGACAAACATATCATTATGTGTAGGGGACAACTCTAATCCAAGGAAGTGATGAGGAGAGCCAAGATTCTTCAAAGAAAAATGTTTTCTCATTCCAGTGATTATTTTCTCAACCATAGCATCATAATTGCTAGTCACAAGGATGTCATCTACTTATGCAAGGAGAAACACACTTCCTGTGGAGTTATGGCTGTAAAATAGTGAAGAATCTACCTTGGATGATTGAAACCCTAAGGAATGGAGGATTGTATTGAGCTTAATGAACCAGGACCTTGAAGCTAGTTTGAGACCATACAAAGATTTATTCATCTTGCAGACAAGGTTTTGATCTTGTTCATATCCAAGAGGTTGAGTCATGTACAATTCTGTATCCAGGTCTCCATTAAGTAATGCATTGTCAATGTCAAGTTGTCTGAGTGACCAACCTTTGGAGATAGATAAAGACAACACTGTTCTTATTATTGCAGGCCTTACAACAAGGCTAAATGTCTCATTATAATCCAATAGGAATCTGACTATACCCTTTGGCTACAAGTCTGGCCTTGTGTCTTGAAATGGAGTCATCAACATTTTCCTTGAGTTTGAAGATCCATCTGCATCCAATAGGATCCTCTCCAGGAGGTAAGTGAGTTAAATACCAAGTGCTGTTGGAGAGTAGGGCCTGATACTCCTTGTCCATAACTAGTTTCCATGTTGGCATAGTTGCAGCCTCAATATGTGAAAGAGGTTCAGTATCTCCTGAGAGAGAACGAAGATGAACCTTAAGCTTGAAAATGCTAGCCCTTGACCTGGTAATCATTGGATGAAGTTTAGGAGGAGAGCCTTGAGAAACCTGCAGAGATGAGGTAGTAACAGGAGAAACATGGTCATCAGGTATGCCTTGATTCTCTATTGGCAAATCTATATAAAAATAACCAATATGGATTGGGGGATTGGAATGATCAGATTGTGTTGTATTAGAGGAGGAAGATGGAGTGTTAGAGCTTGATGTTGATATGTGATGAGTATGTGAAAGAGCTGAGTTGATGGGAGGAGAAGGAGGTGTATTTGGTGAGGGGAGAGTGGTAAAGATGTTGATGTTGGGATGATTAGTGGATATGAGATTATGGATAATAGGATCATGTAGGTTATTGTGGACAGGTGATCCATTATTCAAGTGATAAGGGAAGTGGCTTTCATCAAATACCACATGTCTAGTGATAATGATTCTCTTATTGGGAACTAACACTTTGTACCCTTTGTACTGTTCATTATATCCTAGGAACACACAAGAATGGCTTTTGAATTTTAGTTTGTGCCTATTGTAAGGTTTTAGATATGGGTAATAGCAACATCCAAAAACTTTTAATAAGGTGTAGTCAGGTTTTTGTTTAGTTAAGGCCTCAAAAGGAGATATATACTGAAGAAATGTGGTAGGCATCATATTAATGAGATAGGAGGCAATGGAGAAGGCATGATCCCAAAATTTCTGAGGAACTGATGAATGAGCTAGAATGGACAATCCAGTCTCTACAATGTTCCTATACTTCCTCAACACTACCATTCTGTTCAGGTGTATATGGGCAAGACATCCTATGTTGTATTCCATTTTAGAGAAGATAATTGGTCAAGGGTTTGTATTATGTGCCTCCATCACTTTGCAAGATTTTTATTTTTATATTGTATTTGTTTTCAACAAGAGTTTTAAAATGAATGAAGGCATTGGCTGTATCAGACTTGAGTTTTAAAAAAGTATATCCAGGTGAATTTGGTTTTATGATCTACGAAATTAACATAGTATCTATGTCCATCATCAGAGGTGATATGAGAGGGCCCCAAGAGGTCTGAGTATATAAGATTTAAAACACCATGGTTATCATTCGGAGAATTAAGAAAAGACAATTTAAGACTCTTTCCCATTTGACAAGAAGAACATAGAGTATTTATTTCATCATCAGAAACCAAAAAATTACAACTAGTTGGAGATGAAAGGTGGTCTTGAACTAGATCGAAGTCATAGAGAACATTCCTAAGCTTGCCTTGAATGAGAATTTGTCCTGAGGCTATGTCCTTCGCAAAACAGGCAAGATGGTGAAACTTAAAAAACACATTATCGTCTTTAGCAAACTATGAGGCACTGATAAGATTTTTTGTTATATGAGGAACATGTAACAAATTTTTAAGAATAAAGGAATGAGGGTTGTTGAGGTCAGATTTTAACATATATGATCTAATATAAGTTATGGGCAAACCTGAACCATTTCCAATTTCAATCTTCTCATCACCAATGTAATCTGTAGTTGTGTTCAAGTTGTTGAAGCTAGAGGTGAGATGATTGGTTGCTCCTGAATAAGGGAGCCATGAGACATCTTGTGTGCTTTCTAAACCAGCCACGGAGCCAAAAGAGTTGAGGTTTTCCATATTAGCCATGCCTTGGTAATCTTGGTATCCTGAAAAATCATTCGTGTTGTTTTCAGAGGCAGAAAAGCTTTGATCAAATCTGTTGTAGCACCTATCAGCAGTGTGACCATTGTATTGGCAAATGTGACACTTAATATTGCTGTAATAATTTGTCCTGCCACCTCTTCCTCTATAGTTTCCTCTGAAGCTTCCTCTTGCACCTCTAAATCCTCCTCTGATGTTGTTAAAGGAATATTATGAATGAAAAAGGAATAATAAATTTTGAGAGTGTAATTGGATATGATCATATGAGACGAAAATATAATGATCAAAGTTAATTTTTGATATATAAATGATAAAATAATGATTGTATATTATTGATAGTTAAAGATATGGGAGATGAATAATGGAAGTGGTTGGTATTTGATGGGTTTTCTAAAAAAATAAAAATAATAATAAATGGAGGAAGGAAAACGTTAAGAATTAATGATTAGTTATTCATAACCAATTGTATTGTGGAATAAAAAGGTTTAAAAGAAAAGGGAAATACCGTTTAAAAAATAAATTATATAAAAAAAAAATGTGAAAAACTTTAGTTACGCCCACGTCAAGCAACAAAGGCCTGAAAAAAAAAATAGGATGAAAAAGAATTACACGCTTTCAAGAATAATGCAAGCCATATTTTTTCCATCCAAAAATAATTTATAGGATTAAATGGCCTCAGCATATTGTCAAAATGGTAAAGGAAAGATTGCATGCATGGTTGTATGTGCACCATGCAGCAGTAGAACACAGCCTTAAGGTGAGAATGAGGAAAACGACAAGGTGGTTTGTTGAAGATATTTCTGGCACATGGATGATGAAAGCATGACGTCAGGAGGGATGAAGTAACATGCTTGATCCGTATTTTAGGGGCTCTAGATCCTTCTATAAATGAATATATATATATATATATATATATATATATATATGATGTACAGTGGACTGCAGATCAATAAGAAATACAGAAAAGTTCTTCACATTTTCATTTTTATCTGCTCTGTTCCTTTCAGCTTTAATGGCGTTTTCAAGCTTTCTTTTCCATTTTCATACTTTAACATGGTATCAGAGCAGGATTTTCGTATCCTGATCTAATTTTTTTTCTTTTATTAATTTCCGTTACTCTGTTCACCATGGTTGGACCTTCATCATCAGCCATGGATACTTCTCGGTCTGAGGATGACAACAATCCATTTTTCTTACATCATTCAGATGGAGCACACACCATTACAGTGACTCCTCATCTTAATAATACCAATTACCTCACCTGGAGCAGATCGTTTGCTCTTGCTGTTTCTATCAAGAACAAATTGGGTTTTCTAGATGGTAGCATCCAGATGCCAAGCCTGGATAGCCCACTTTACTTACCATGGGTCAGATGCAATAATCTGATCCTATCATGGCTTTTGAATTCCATCTCAAAGGAAATAGCAGCTACTATTTTCTACATCAATTCGGCTAAGGAGGTTTGGGATAAGCTCAGGATTTGGTTTGCTCAGCCAGATAACATCAGAATTTTTCAATTGAAGCAGCAATTAGGATCAATTATGCAGGGTGCTAGATCTGTGAGTGAATATTTTACTCAATTGAATGGAATATGGGAAGAGCTAAGAAACTACAGACCACCTGCATATTGTGTTTTTGGGAAGTGTACATGTGCAAGTGTACAATCTTTGGAAAAAGACACACAGATGGACAACACATTCAAGTTTCTGATGGGATTAAATGAGTCATATGATGCCATCAGAGGACAAATCATCCTGATGAGTCCATTAACATCACTGGATAAGGCTTATTCTCTTGTACTTCAGGAAGAAAGGCAAAGACAGAGCAGGAACATTGGTTTGGCTACAACAGATGCATCAGCTATGGCTAGTTTCAAGAAGAAGGAGAAATATGAAATTGTCTGTGATAATTGTAAAACGCCTGGTCATACACAGGATAAGTGTTACAGGATCATTGGATTTCCACCAAGTTTTCAGTTCACTAAGAATAAACAGAAAAATTTTCAGGGGAAGGGACAGTATCAATCAAATCATGCTTCGGCTGCTGTGGAAAGTTAAGGTAGCCAGTTATCACTCAATTCAACTCAAGTTCAGCAGTTGTTGACCCTACTCAATAAGAATGTACTGGATCCATCTGATAACCCTATTTCCAAGGCAAACATGTCAGGTATTGCATTGCCTTTTGCATCCACATGCTCACTTTATCCACATCATCAAAAACCAACATGGATCATTGACACTGGAGCCACAGATCACATGGTCTGTGATCCTTCACTTCTCACAAATATCATTCAATCACCTCACATCTATGTTCAACTTCCAAACAATGCAAAAGTGCATGTCACTCATGTTGGGGATATATTTCTATCTAAGAACTTAGTGCTGAAGGGTGCATTGTGTGTACCTTGTTTTCACATAAATCTGATATCTGTTAGTAAGCTAGTATCTAACCCTTCATTGCAGCTTATCTTCTCACGTCATAACTGCATCATACAGGATCACATCACTGGGATGGTGATTGGGTTAGCTAAACACCACCAAGGCCTTTATCTGCTTGACACAGCCACACTCAGTAAAAACACCACAACACCTACTCAAAAGACTTCCTCATCAGCTCTCTGCAACACAGTTCAAGAAAATAAATTTCCTCTTTGGAATTATAGATTAGGTCATCTCTCTGATCAGATATTAATAGATATTGCTAGATGTTTTCCTAATGTAAAGAGCTATGGAAAGATCATTTGTAATGTTTGTCATGAAGCTAAGCAAAAGCATTTACCATTTCCAATCAGTACTACTCAATCCTTGTCACCTTTTTATCTTATACACCGTGATATTTGGGGACCATATGCTCAACCATCATTGCAAGGTCATTCTTATTTTCTGACCATTGTAGATGACTTCACTAGAACTACATGGGTACACCTAATGAAACACAAGTCAGAAATAAGAAACCTTTTACAATCTTTCATTAACATGACACAAACTCAGTTTAACCTTAAGGTTAAGACAGTTAGATCAGACAATGGTCTTGAATTCCAAATGATTGATTTCTTTAGAACTCATGGCATCATACACCAAACCTCATGTGCCTACACACCTCAATATAATGGTATTGTAGAAAGGAAACACCAGCACATACTCAATGTAGCCAGATCTCTGTTGTTTTATGCTTCTCTTCCTACAAAATTTTGGGGAGAAGCTGTCCTTACTACAGTCTACCTAATAAACAGAACACCATCTCCTTTTCTCAAAAAAAAAAAAATCACCTTATGAACTCGTATACTCCCATCCTCCTTCATATGATCCCTCAAAGTCTTTGGTTGTCAATGTTTTGTCTCCACAAACACACAACATAGGTCAAAATTTGATCCAAGAGCAATCAATTGCTTGTTCTTAGGTTATCCTGCAGGAACCAAAGGTTACAAAGTCTACAATCTCCAAAACCACACAACTTTCTTTTCCAAAAATGTGCATTTCATTGAAAATTCCTTTCCATTCTCAGCACTCTACTAATTCAGATAATCATTTCTTCATATCTTCAAATACTCAAGACATTCCTTATCCTTATTTTTCCATCACACCAGAAAACATTACATCAGAAAACACTCTAGCCTCTGCACCTTCCAGTTCTTTTGAGCACAATGACTCCTTCACCCCTTCACCCTCAGTTCCTCAACCAAAAATCTCCACCACAGTCTCACCATCATCATCTGTTCATCATAAATCACTAAACACTATCCCTGCCAGGAACCCTACAAGACTCAGAAAACCTCCCTCCTACTTGTCTGATTATCATTGCAACTCTGCTCACACTCAGTCATCCACATTGCATCCATTATCTGCATTCTTGTCATATGATAGGTTATCTCACTCTCACAAAGCATTTTCCATTGCACTCTCACTCACCAAAGACCCATCCACCTATGAGGAGGCTATTGTACATTCTCATTGGGTAGATGCCATCAACTCTAAACTTAAGGCTCTTGAAGAGAGTGGTACCTTGTCAGTAGTTCAAATACCTGAGGGAAAGAAGGCTATTGGCTGCAGATATGTTTTCAAAACAAAGTTAAACTCAGATGGCAGTGTTAACAAGTACAAGGCAAGACTGGTTGCTAAGGGTTACACTCAGAAATTTGGCTTTGACTACAATGAAACTTTAAGTCCTGTGGCCAAAATGACAACCATCGGAGTTTTTCTTGCATTGGCCTCCTGTTTCAGATGGGAATTAAGTCAGCTTGATGTGCAAAATGCTTTCTTACATGGTGACCTTGCATAAGATATTTATATGGATCTCCCACCTGGATACAAGCTTCAAGGGGAGTTTGAAAGTCAGAAGCTTGTATGCCATCTCCACAAGTCACTTTATGGTTTAAAACAAGCATCAAGACAATGGAACTCAAAATTCACCTCAGCCCTTACTTCAGATAGGCTTCACTCAGTCAAAATTTGATTATTCATTGTTTACCAGAAACACTGATGGAATTTTTATAGCTCTACTTGTGTATGTAGATGATATTTTGATAGGAAGCAACAATGCAGGAGCTCTGAAGTCAGTTAAGGATTTCCTTCACACACAATTCAAAATCAGAGATCTAGGAGTTTTAAAATATTTCTTGGGAATAGAGATAGCCAAAATTCAAAAGGGATTGCATTTGTATCAGAGGAAATACACTTTAGAAATTTTGGAAGAATCAGAAATGTTGGGATGCAAAGAAATTTTTACTCCAATGGAACAAAATCATAAGTTGGCACACACTTCAGATAATCTCTTGAGAGATGTCATTGAATACAGAAGACTTGTGGGAAAGCTGATCTATCTAACCATCACCAGACCTGATATAGCTTATGCTACTGGAATTCTGAGTCAGTTCACGGATAAGCCCAATTTACATCACCTACATGCAGCACAAAGAGTCCTTAGGGATCTAAAGGGAACTATAGGACAAGGGATCATCATGGCTTCAGACACTTGCGCCAAAATCAGAGCCTATAGTGACTCAGATTGGGCATCTTGTCCAGATACAAGAAAATCTACTATAGGATATTGTGTGTTTCTTGGAAATTCAATAGTCAGCTGGAAATCAAAGAAGTAAAGTGTAGTCTCAAGATCATCAGCTGAGGCTGAGTACAGGGCCTTGGCACATACCAGTTGTGAAGTAGTTTGGATGATTGGATTATTAAAGAAATTTGGAATCAGGCAAAGTGAACCAGTTGTGATTCATTATGATAATTAAGCGGCCATTCATCTGTCAAAGAACCCTGTGTTTCATGAAAGAACCAAGCATGTGGAAATAGATTGTCATTTCATGTGAAAATAGATTGTCATAGATTGAGGGAATTGTGAAGCCTACCTACATCAAATCTGCTCATAATTTAGCAGACATCTTCACCAAGACTTTATGCAGTCAACAAATGAGTTTTCTAACGTCCAAGATGAACATTTGCAACATATATGTCCATCTTGAGAGGGAGTGTCAAAATGGTAAAGGAAAGATTGCATGCATGGTTGTATGTGCACCATGCAGCAGTAGAACACAACCTTCAGGTGAGAATGAGGAAAACGACAAGGTGGTTTGTTGAAGATATTTCTGGCACATGGATGATGACAGCATGGCGTCAGGAGGGATGAAGTAACATGCTTGATCCGTATTTTAGAGGCTCTAGATCCTTCTATACATGAATATATATATATATATGATGTACAGTGGACTACAGATCAATAAGAAATACTGAAAAATACTTCACATTTTCATTTTTATCTGCTTTGTTCCTTTCAGCTTTAATGGCGTTTTCAAGCATTCTTTTCCATTTTCATACTTTAACACATATGTCACCATTATTTACTCGAATATCATATAGAAAGTTCGAATAAATTTGTCTACATTGGAAATTATAAACCGTCATCTCAATAAACAAAAATATGTTGTGAAAGAGTGAAGAATTAAACATAATAATTTTCAACATAAATATTTGGACATTTGTAACTTTTACATTAATTTAAAGTCGTCGTAAAAATTTGTCATCTTCACTTACAAGAATCTGGCCAAAGAAAGTAGGGTGGAGTGTATAATATTTGCAAGTCATGTCGTGAGTTGAGCCATACTGTGAAAATATAAAAATATAATATATAATAAGTTTCAATAAATAGTGTTTATATTTATAATAAATATTTTTTACAATATACTTCTTAATAATAATATATAATTATATTTAATTACTTATAAATATAATATAATACATATCTAATTATCTTAAGGCATATATAATAAATATAAAAACATAATACTTATAATATATATATATATAATTAAAAATATAAGATTTTATAATTTTCTTCTATTATATATTTATAATATCATTATTTATAAATATAATATATAAATAACAATACCAATTAATATAAATTTATTCTAATATTTTATTTATTATTATCTCTATATATTATTATTTTAACTTTATATATATAACTTTATCACAATGAATTTCAAGCATAAAATGTGGGTTTTCAATAGTAATGTTATACACGTGGAAATAAACAGAAGATATATAAAATATAATTTTGTTAATGCAAATTCAGAGTCACCACAAATTGGAAAAGCATGCATGTCGAATATAGAATTACCTGAATGCCTGCAGCAAAATTCGACAAAATGTTCTTTATTAAAACAAATATCTTCCCATGCACCCATATAGAATCGTAAGATTGAAATAAATAAAAACAAGAAATGCAGTATTTTACGTATTAATGAAGGAACAAGGATCGCATATTTATAGGGAGACTGAGAAGTCATGTGGTCAAGAAGAAATCATTACTGAAATTGAGAATTAAACCATTATACATGCATTTTCCTACTTTACCCCAGCCATCTACAAATTTCAAGTGGAAATTTTCAAAAGACTCATTAAATTGGTCAAAATTAAGGGTGTATTTAAATATCTAACTAAATATACTCTTATTTCAGCATGTGGATTATATTTTGGGACAAATGAAATATAAGTGTTATTTAAATTAATTTTGATAGCTTAAGAAATAAATAAATTCTGAGATCACCAATTTCCATCTTTGTTTTTTAAAAAAAAATTGAAATCACCAATTTACGTCCTTTTATCAATTTATTAATTCTTTTTATTGTTCTACTAGGTTATTTTGCTTGTTTTATTTTTCGTGATTTCACAAATGCTGATCCTACCAGTGACGTAGCTTTTTATGTTTAGGGAGGGCAGTCAAGGTTTTTTTGGTAAGAAGAACAAAACCTATCAATTTTGTCCGAACAAACAAATCCTAAACACATAATTATGTTACCTAACCTGCTTGTAGAGTCCAGCTTTTCTTGGTAAAAAGTCCAAAGCTTCTAGGTCTACTTTGGAACGTAAATAAAGCAAAATTCAAGTTTCTGTTACTATTTTCTCCGTCTCATAATTATTTTAATTAAAAAAATATTAGTCTTCTTCTTTTTCTTTTCGATGGAATAAGCAATTTGTTTTTGAAAATTCAATGAAGAAGATTGTTAACAAATAAGCCCAATCCTAACAATCGCCTTAGAAATCCTCTGACAATAGTATTCCGAAAACTACTTGGGCTGGGTTGATTTTTTCTTTTTTTTATGGATAGGGGCAATTGGATTAGACATAACCTGAATCCTGATATATATAAAATATTGGATATTTAATTTTTTTTGTTATAAATTCTTTTTTTAAGTCAAATTATATTTGAAATATATATAATGTGTTATTATATAATATTTAATTAAAATCACGTTTAAAAAGTGGATCGTGTGGTATTATTATCTTGTATATTGTAGAATTTAACTATTTAAATATAACTATCATAGTATAAAGTAGATGAGTGTGTAAATATAATATTTATATATAAAAATGCTAGCATTTTTAATAGAATATCAGTATAGACGAGAAACTTTGTATAATCTTTAATTTAGAATATTTTAATATCACAAAATTTCAAAATAACTTAAATATATATAATAATTATTAAGAGCCTTCATAAATAATTATTTACTTTCCATTAAGTGACCTAATATACAATTTAGACTTCTTAAATAAATATTTGGTTAATTGTAGTGTGCTGAATCATATTTTTAAATAAAATAATAATAATAATTTAAATTGTTCTTGAATACAATATATTCAACCTTAACATCAAAATGATAAACTAAGAATTATACCCCCCATCAAATATTATTTATTCAAAATTAAATAATACAAAATAATATTTATAATTAATTATATTGAATATGGTAAATAATCCAATTACACTAATTATCTTTAATATCCAAATGGCGAAATTTGAATAATTTCAAATAGATAATTATCCCACTAAAAAAAGATAATAATCTCTATTAGTTATAACTGAATTGTGATTGAATTAAAATTGAAATATTTCTATACAATCCCTGGTCAACTGTACTTTAAAATCCCCAATAAAAGAATAAATTAAGTATATTATAGTAATCAATTTATTTTTAATGTTCAACTATTTTTTATGAAAAATTAAAAGTAACCAAAAGCTATATATTACCGCAAATAATCATTAAAATTAAAATCTTTTAAATTGATCTACACAATATATATATATATACAAGGAAATATAAATTTAGTATTTTTTATACACACTTTCTTTATAGGTGTCGCACTCTAATATGAGATATTCTATAATAAGAAAATACATTGGTCTTTTAATCAATATTTATGTAATTGATAATAAAATATATGATGGCAAATAATAAAGAAATATGATTTTATTTGTTACAAATTTGATCATGTTATTTATTTTTCTACACAGTTTATTGATTATTCATTTGATACGCTCTTGGCGATATGGATATTGTCCCCTTATAGCTATTAATATTAGCGGATTACCCACATATATGGACTTACCTCAACGATCTCGGAAAAAAATTCAGTTAAAATCATAAATAACTTTATGGTATGGGGAGGTAATATTAAGTAATTATCGTAGAGAAGAATTGTTATGGGCATTGAACATTATCTATCAAAAAAAGTAATCTTTCGGTTAAAATCAAAAAATGAGGAGGTATTTATGTGATTATCTTTGAAAATAATTGTTATGAGTTTTAAATATTTTTTATTAATTTTGACATGGAATGTATTTTAAGTGCTTTATTCTCTCCATACTACTTTAATATGAGAATAGCTTGAATGAGTTTAAAAACAATTCATTTTAATTTATGTTGAATATTGATTGTTATTGATGTTACTTATTATTTTAGCATATATCTTCTCTTGGTTGGTTTATTTGCAAAATTAATATGATTGAGATATTTTTTCTTAGTGTTTAGATTCTAATGTTTCATGTTTCATATATGAATATTAATTAGTTGTATAAGCTTTAATTTTTGGAAATGTAGGCTAATACTTGAAAATGACTTGTATTTATAATTTCGAGATGATTAAGCCATTCAATTATGATGCATGAATGAGCGAATGATTCAGAAAAGTTGATTGAATTTTTGCTTTCTATTTAATATGATTCTTAATAGTGGTATTTTGAAAATTAAAAAAATAAACAACTACGTGTTAAGACTTCATTTGTCTTGATTTTTATATATATTTAGGTAGTATTTTATTTAGATTTGTTATTAATTTTGGTATAGGTTGGATAGATTGAGCATATTTTCATATTTATGTATTTCCAGCTCATTTTACCGTGTTTTGATCGTAATTGTTGCAATTGAGTGATTATTCTTTGTTTCCCATACAGTTAAGTAACCGAGGAAGCTCAGTACTGAAAAGATGAAGCTTGCAAAACGTTGCGAGAACCAAGAGACGAGAACGAGCAAATTGACGAAAAAGTAGTATTTTTACCTACTTAGTCGTAGGGTTAGAGGTAGCTCCTACCGCTAAGCTACCGCTAATCCCTAGCGGTTCCACCACCGCTATCTTTACCACTAGGGGATGTCAGAGAGGTGCCAGGAGGAGTTAGCGGTGGGCTTAACGGTATCCCTTACCGTTAGCACTATCGTTAAGTGCCGACAGAGACTTTCATAGACAGGTTAACGGTAACCTTAGTGGTAGCTTTACCGTTAAGCTACCGTTAACGGGCCCAAAAACGTGATTTTTTAAGGAAACTTTTGTTCTAATTTTTAGGAACCCATATATATCCTTCTATACTTCAATTAGGGTACGTTTTTGGTACTTCTAAGGTCCCAAGACGCAGAGAGAGCCCAATTCCTTCCTCCATAACATCGACTCAAGATCAAGAGAGAAGATTGAACATCACTAGTTCTAAAACTCCATTCCTTCGCTTTGTGATTTGCTCTTCGATTGAGATCACTTTCCTTTTTCCGAATTCGCTGGAGAATTATTATTTTCTAGATATTATTAAGTACTATAAACTCTTTAATTGCTTTCTAGGTTAGTTGTTTGTTAATTATTGATTTTTGATATTTTGTTCTTTCTTTTTGGATTTTGAACTATTTGTTGCTTGAGTACTTAGTATATAATATAGATCGTAATCTTTTCCCTTACAATTTTTCTTCATTTATTTATGTTTAGTGATTCTAGTAGTAATTTTTGTTCATGATCTTTAATTGCTCTTCCATTTCTAAAACCCTAGTTTATAGTTTCTAGTTTATTTAGCTTGTTTCTATTTTATTAAATAGTATAGTTTAATTAGTTTAAATAATTAGTTTTCAACAATTGTTCTTGCTTTTCAATTGTAGTTTATAAAATCAAAACCCTCAAAAATACTTGTTCTTGTGTGATATTGTGACTAAACAAACATCTAAAATTATGATTGTCAGTTCCTAGAGATTCGACTCGGTTTAAACTTACCAACCTACAAGTGATCTCGTACTCTTGCGAGCGAACATTAAAGTTTTGACAAACTTATTTTTAAAATTAGGTACGAAAAGTTCGAATCAAAACTTTACCGCCGTTGCCGGGGAGCCGATAAAGGTTTTGAGGATGTTTGTTCGTATCACTTTTTGTTCTTCCGCCTATTTATATAATTGAACTTGAGTCAAGTTTTTGCCATTCGATACATTGATGTGTTATTGAGTGCATGCATGGTAGACGATCACTTAAACCAGAGCTTACACTGTTAATTGACAACATTCATCGATCCAATCGAGCAAGGCCCAAGCCTATTTCCCTTCCTGCCTGTAATTCTTCCGACGCTACTGATAAAGTGTGCGACGAGACTCTACTAGCAATGTCAAGACACGGGAAGTCTGTTCATTTTGAGAACACTGGTATTGTACTATCCAGAACAGACCGGTACAGTGATAGGGGAGATTACGGTAGGGAGCCACTTCATTTCAGGAATCTAGAACATTCCAGAACTTATTGGGCAGACCGCCAGCTGAGCATAGAGAACAAAGGTTGGGATGAAAGAGATAGAGAGAGGGATGATCGTCGTGACGAACGTGATGACGACTACGAAAAATTTCCCCCCAAAAATAGACGTGTGCATTAAATAAAGAGAACCACCGTTACGAAAAGAATAATTTTGATGAGAGGTATGTGCACGGAGAAGATTATGAGAGATCTCATGATAGAGATAGAATCCCGCGACACGCACGAGAACCTCGTCAGCGTGATTTGGCATGCCCACGGGTTGGACCTTAGAGTTTTGCTATCGTGTTGGGATGGGCTGCAAGAGATTTTGAGTTGAAACCGAACTTTGCTAATCAGCTTCCGACTTTTCATGGTCATGCTCACGAAGACCCGTTGGACTTTACACAGGAGTTTTATGCCGTAGTTAGTGGAATTCCGCACATGGGGTTTAGTCTCGAAGAGTTGAAAATGAGATGTTTCCCGAGTAGCCTGAAAGATAAAGCTATGTCTTGGATTCACTCTCTAGAGCCAAGATCACTGACAGAATAGAATATGGTTTATGAGAAATTCGTGGACCAATTTTATTCAGCCCAGACGACGGGGCAGCTTAGGAGGCAAATAGCTAGTTTTGATCAGCACGATGGTGAGTTATTCCACGAAGCATGGGAGCGCTATAAGGCACTTTTGCAAGAGTGCCCACATTACAACAATTCCCTTGCTATGATGAATCATTATTTCTATGAAGGGTTGTCACTGATATGCAAGAGTCAAGTTGAGACAGCGTCCGGAGGTGATTTTGGGGATTTGACTGCTCCAGAGGCTAAGAGGGTATTAGAGAGGATGAGCGAAAAATCCAGGCAAACAAATTCTCAGCCTCGAAGACTTAAGGTCAATGAAGTCTCTGTAACTCAAAAGAAAGACGACAAGAGGTTCGAGGAAATGGCCAAAGAGATGGCAGCCCTAAAAGTCGAGCTAGCGAGTCAGGCTTCTTCGAAAAAGGTCATTGAAGTATGTAGTCGTTGCGGAGCACCAGTGCATTTGGTGAATGTATGCCTAATGACGTTTGACGAGGCACCACAGGAGAAAGTTAATGCCATTCAGAATTATAACGGCCAACCTCCTAATTCTAGGCAGAAATTTACAAAGGACTATAACCCCTACTCGAACACGTACAAGCCAGAGTGGCGTGATCACCCGAATTTCAAGTTTGGTCCATGAAGCCCAAATCATATGTCGATACCTCCACAAACCAACCAACAGTACCTACCCACACCCCCATCAAGCAATTATCCTATGAAGGGGCAAGGATCTACTCCAGTTAAACCAGACAATCAATTATTGGTGTGGTACCAAAGTCAAGTAGCTGAGACCATTCGTAATCGAGAGGACTTGCACAATTGACTGTGCAGGTAAATGATATTTCTAAGACTATAAAGAATATGGAGACGGTGATGGGTCAAATGGTGGCTTCTATGGCAAAAATGGCAAACGAGAAGGACAAACTTTCAAATCAACCAGAGCAGGCCTTAGCTGTTCATGTTCTTTAAAATGGGAAGAAGATTGATAATGGTGTTGTCAAGCAAGAGGAGAAAGAAGAAGAGGTGGCCACAGTTCCAACGTCGGTTCCACAGAAAGAATGCACAACCAAACCGGTGGACCAGATGCATAAGTCACTGAATTGCTATATCCCTGGATCCATTAAGGGGACAATCCCAAACCAAGCCCCTACTCAAACGCTAATTGTCGACGCTTACCTTTCCGTCGGCAAATAAAAAACCAATTATTTTTCTTTTATTAAAAATTGTCGACGAACATTTTCCGTCGGCATTATGGGCGGGCAAAGTTGTCGCCAACTTCCGACGGACTATTCTGCCTAGGGGTTGCGTCCGTCGGTTGGCCGTCGGTAATTCCTGCCGTCGGTAAGATCAGATATTTATCGACGGGTTGCTTTCCGTCGGTAATGTCCGTCGACATTGTCATTTTTTTGTAGTGAGTACATATCCACAATTTGCAAAAACTACTTAATGCTCCGTATATTTAGATGGTCGGTTTATTCTTGCCTCAACACTTGACCATCGATTTGATTAATGAATATATGATGTCATAAAATGATGGAGAGTGTGAAGTATAACTTAGGTCTGATGTGCATACAAATCCAATTATTGACATATTGCAGGACGTCCGCTCACCGGAGTTTTTAAACAGAATCATATATTATGGATTGTCGAACTATGAGCTAAAACTTAAAATTGGACCTCCACTCATGTTGTTAAAAAATATCGATCATTCCCCCGTATTATGTAATGAAACCAAATTGGTTGTTATAAAATTTGGAAATAATATTGTACAGGCTAAGATTTTTCAAGAAAGTAGTGCAGGTGAATTGGTATTAATCTTTATAATGACTGTCATACCATCTGATCTGAAGTTACCTTTCAAGTTCTACGACGACAACTTTCAGTGATCGTGTCATATGCCATGACGATCAATAAATGTCAAGGACAATCTCTTTCTCATGTTTGTTTTTTTCTAAAAAAAGTTAGTTTTCAGTTAATGCTAATTGTACGTTATTATATCAAGAGTAACCAATCATAAAAGTATAAAGACATTGATCGTCAATTATAAGAATAAACGTACTTATTTTATGCTAAGGATATTTTGTAGCCATTTAATGGTTATAGTATAGTTAAGTTTTTTTGCTACAAATTAGATACAAACTGAATATGTAATTCGTAGTAGCTAATTTCAGAATTTCTTGTATTGAATTATTCCCAATAAATAAATAAATAAAAGGTACCACTGTATCAGGTTAGGTAATTGTAAATTTTAAATGTGCTATGTTAGGCTGAACATCATAATATTTTGTTAATTAATAACTAAAATATGTTTAAACTAAGAGAATTAATAATATGTTTGACAGATAAGAGAAATATAACTAATAAGGCTCCATATGTGAAATGTCAATTGCAAATCATGTTTTTATTCTCATCACCATATATTATTGGCCTTAAACTTCGCACATATTCCAGGACAACAACAAATCTTGTCCACCACTTATGAATCAGGTAAAAAGATTGATCCATTTTTTTCCCCGATTTTTGATCATTAGATTCTTTTTCTCATTGCTACAAACTTGACACGAAACGCTTTCTTGTAGCTTAGTTGCAAGAAAACTGGATCAGATGACTTTCATATTTTTAAGAACGAGTATTAGCAGAATCTGAAAACATTTCAGATTGACATAAGAAACCAGCATTTTTGGAGTGTAAGTTATTTCCCACTAGACTAATAAATTTTGTAATGTTTTGGGTTAATTACAAGAATACAGTTGAGGTTTGAACTAATTACAGAAAACTCAGCTAACTTTTAAAATTAAAAAAAAAAACTCCCGAGATTTGATTCAGTATTGAAATTAGGGGTCAAAGTGTAATATATTTATAAATAAGAAATGGGTATTGAATTTTTTTTTCCGTAAGTTGTTTCCACTAGAATATAAATTTTCTTAAGGTTTTGAGTTAATTATAAAAAGTACCCTTGAAATTTAACTAATTACAAAAATAATTTAGCTAATTTTCAAAATTACAAATAACACCCATAAGATTTATTTTATAAGTACAAAATATTTCAAAATCCCCTTTCACATTTATAAAATTATTACATTTTGACCCCTAATTTTAATTCCGAATCAAAATCTCAAATGTATTTTTGTAATTTTAAATAGCTCTTTCGTTTTTGTTTTTTTTTTGGTAGTTGGCCAAAATTTCCCAAAAAAGATTTGTGAGATCGATCACTTAACCGTGATCGCATTTCTCAGAGGTTTGACCTCATTAAAAAAAAAGAAACCAATAACTCTCAATTTTTCAAAAATACCCCAAAACTTTATTTGTCTTACATTTGCGTACCCCTCACAATATAATTCATAATATGGTTAGTTACTAAAAGTAATCTTGATGTTTGACCTAATTACAACAAAACCCTAATAACTTTTGAATTTACAAAAATACATTTGAAGCTTTATTTTACCTTACACCTGTTCATCTATAATTCATTAATTACACAAAGTTCCCTTGAGGTATTACCTAATTACAAAAAAATAAAATAAAATAATTATAATTATAACTTTCAAGATTACAAGAAAATACCCCCTTGATTTTATTTTACTTCTTCATAACAAAATACATTTCGAAACAACCCTTCACGTTTATGAAAATATTACATTTTATAATATACCATTGAAGTTTGACCTAAAAAAATAATATTTAAAAATAATCCAAATATACAAAAACAACGTGTGAGTTTTATTTTACTTAAATTTACTCCTTCATAAGCAAAATCATTTCGAAAACGCCCCACTTATATGAAAATATTACATTTCAAAACTAATATATCTTGTCACCAAACTAAAACTTAAAAGAAATTACGTAATCAGACATTAAGTGCAATTTAATCAGAATCATAAAACATAACATTTAAAAAAAATCTATGTTTAAAAGATTTATTAAATTAAAAATACCTCCACAGAAAAACTGAACTCCTCCTCCCAAATGGTATCTCTTGAGCCGGGGAACCATTTGACTATGCAAAACCACAAACTTTAATTGTTATTAAAACTGCTAATTGATTTTAGAAAAGATGACAATTGGAAAAGGTCGGCCCACTCACTTTATCTTGTTTGCTAAAGAGCCAACTGAATATATCCTAAATGTAAAAGGAAACAGGACAGCTGTAAGTAGAGCCACAAAAAAGCTTGCAATAATAGATAACTTGCAAAAATCTGTATGTTTTCAGTTCTCTATCAATATATCCAGTGAAAAGAAAATAATAATAATAGAGAGATTAATGGCAGCTTATGCAGCTCTAGTTTCTGTAATGCAGATTATCGAAACGATCCAAAATCATCCTCGCCCTCCTATTTCTTTTGACAAGGAACAACTTCAGTCACTCACTCAAAATATTACTTTCTTGCAACAATTTCTTGAAACTCATTCCATTGATGACGACGGCTTGGAGGGCCGTATTGCTGATGCAGCTTATGCGGCCGAGGATGTCATCGAATCTCATATAGTCGATCAGATTGAAGCTAATGCCCGTGGGGAAACTATCAGTTCTGTCGACTTTTATTATGGCCTACACAATGTAATACAAGACTTGGGTTCGATCCAGAGAGACACGACGAGTAATTTTGTAAAGAAAACAGGAATCGAGGATGATGATGACGACGATGATCAGCTGCTGCGCAATAATTATTCATTAAGAAGATCTCATTCCTCCATGTGTCAGGACACCGCAGTGGGTTTAGAAGATGTCTTAGTTGAAGTCATGGATAAGCTGACGAGGCATCAATCAAATTGCCGGATCATCCCAATTGTTGGCATGGGTGGCATCGGTAAGACTACACTTGCTAGAAATATTTATGTAAATCCGGTCATTGTGCAACACTTTGATTTCCGTGGTTGGGCTGCGATTTCTCAAGAATATGACACGAAAGAAATTCTTTTAGAAGTCCTTCTTTCTCTGAAAACAATGGGGAGCAGGGAAAGTTTGAACCGAATGAGGGAAGATGAATTAGGCGACAAATTATATAAAAGTTTGTTTGGTTGGAGATATTTGATTGTGCTGGATGACATGTGGAGTATTGAGGTATGGGATAAGGTGAAAACCTTCTTTCCCCAAGATAACAATGAGAGTAGAATAATGGTGACAACTAGGCTTTCAAACTTGGCTTTTCAGTTAAGTGGCTCTTATGGCAGTATTGAGATGAGTTTTCTAGATGGGGATAAAAGTTGGGAGTTATTTTGTAAAATTACATTCGGAGAAGCAAGTTGCCCTCGGGAATTAGAGGGCATTGGAAAGAAGATTGTAGAAAATTGCAAAGGCCTTCCTTTGTCAATCGTTGTGGTTGGAGGACTACTAGCGAAGTCGAAACAAACACAAGAATATTGGCTATACATTGTTGGGAATTTAAATTCAACAGTTAATTCAGAGAACGATGAACTTTGCTTAAAAATATTACATATGAGTTATAAAGAATTGCCAGTTCATTTAAAACCATGTTTTCTCTATATGGGAGTGTATCCAGAGGATTGTGTGATTGATGTCCCCGAGCTCACGAGGCTTTGGGTTGCTGAAGGATTTCTAAAACCAATTAGTGGTAAACGCTTGGAAGTAGTTGCAGAAGAGTACTTCAATGACCTTCTTGGCAGGAACCTTGTTTTACTTAACGAGAGGGGATTGAGTGGAGAAGCGACATCATGCAAAATGCATGATCTCTTGGTGGATGTATGTGTCAGAGAAGCTCAAAAACACAGGTTTCTTTGTGTCGCGAGACATCATAATTTTAACAATCCACAAGAGCTAAATACCCAACGTCGTGTTCTTGTGCATGAAGGCACAAAGTTTGAATTCATTCGTGCCTTGCCAACTCATGGGACACTTGTTCGTTCTTTAACACACAATATCGGCAGCTTTCCAAAGCCGTTTAATTCTAGACTGTTGAGGGTTTGGAATGGATCAGGTGCAATTGATGCGATACAGTTTCTGAAAATTACGCATGGGATAGTAAACTGCCGGTACATTTCTGGTCTAACTATACTTCCCCCAAATCCTAGTCTTCTTTCTTCAATCTGCAGTTGTATTTTTAGTCTATTTATACCCTCCTCCTCAAATCCCAGTCTTCTGTTTTCAATCCGCCTACTTTGGGATCTACAAACTTTATGTGTTACGAATTTCGGAGATGAAGTTGCAACATCTGAAATTTGGAAGATGTCTCAACTTAGGCATGCCACTTTTTATGAACTCAATCTCCTGGATCCTCCTCCCGACGGAAGAGATGACTTAGTTTTGGGGAACCTACATACACTCTCGGGTGTAAGAAACCTCAAATTTAGTGAAGAGGTGGTTAAGAGATTACCCATTATCAAGATATTGAAAGTATATTATTCGGGAACTGTCGACTGGTCAAGCTGTTGTCTCAACAACCTTGTCCATCTTAACTTAGAATCGCTTTCTTTCAAGTTCCGCTCACTAGAAGAGCCAGTTCCTAGTGAATTGCTTGAGAACCTGACTTTCCCGCGTTCACTCAAGGAGTTGACTTTGGAAGGCACCAAACTCAACTTGGGAGACCTGGGAACAAAGATAGGTTCACTATTGCATCTTCAAGTACTCTATCTTAGACAGGGTTCCTTGGTGGGACAAGAGTGGGAAACGGTTGAAGGCCAATTCCGCAGCCTCAAGTACTTGGGGATTTGTGGGTACCCTGACTGGCAAGTGTCCGATGAGCCCGAGCTGATATACTGGAGGACAGAGAGTTGGACCCACTTTCCATGCCTTGAGCACCTTTATCTTTACCGATTAACTAAGTTGAAGGAGATCCCATTGGAAATAGGAGAGACCCTCAAATCAATTGAGATGATTTGTTGTAGCGATTCAGCGGTCATTTCTGCCTATAAAATGTTAATGGAACAAGAGGATCTTGGGAATCAAGGCCTACAAGTCCAAGTTTTACTAGAAGAAAAGAACCAAGACGTGGAGAGCTTGGCTGGTCCTAACTTTCATGTTCAAATCAGGTAAATATATATCAAGAAGCCTTGTTAAAACATTAGGAAATAATTATTATGGTAAAAGCATATATTTGATTGATTTATGGATATTAATTTCAGTTTTTGTTTTTGTTTTTGTAGGGAGTAATTTATCATAAGAAGTTGGAGTTCTAGAATGAATCCATATGCATGGATATTTTCATTCTTAATTTATCTCAAGAACATGTTTTGGGTGTCGTTTAGTTTTTTTTATTATTATTATTCTTAATCCGCACAAGCATCACTTTGACATTGGTAGAAATATACTCGCTTTCTTGCTCATCTTCAAACGATACATCTTCATATCACAAACCTGGGGGACTAAAAGCTCATGCAAAATGCGTATATATTTCAAATTGCCCATCTTCAGGAAGAAGCAATGAAACGCCTACGCTGCTATGAATCAGGAGGAGCTTCACTTCATCCAAGATCTGCTTTGCTATAAAATATATTGCGTTGAGAGAAAAGTAGAACGCTCACAATGCAGGAGCGCACATAGATATCAATTTTACAATCATAATATTCGACTCATGTTTCCCACTATTTTACTAATGACACATGCGTCACATCTAATAGCAGCAGACATCCGATAAGAACCATCATTTTGTGGAATTTCATTATTATTATTATTGCTTCAAGTTCAAGTTCATCATCCGAGCTCCCCTGGTTTCAAGTTCAGACTTTTCTGTTGTTAATGATGTCAGAATATTCCGGAATATCGTGAAGAAAGAAATATATAGTAATCGATGAGACAAATAATATATAGAAAGAAAATAAAATAAAAGAATTTATATAGCAAGCGCATGAGTTCAAGTGCACGTGTGCAGCACGACATTCTACTGTGTGTGTATAGAAATCTAAGTACATTAATATAACATGCATTTTTTCCTGATAGTATCTCGGTCGACGTATTTGAATTTATAACAGGTCGACTCAATTTCTTCTTTATTCTGGTATTTACCAACTTAGTTAGCAAAGAGGTGAAAGATTCACAATTATATTCATGAGGGCTCACTGTGTTGTTTACAAAAATGAAGGGACATCATAACCGCGTGTTTTGCACGATTAGCCTGGCGCATGATGTTGTCAAACCACTCTCAATAGCCTTATTGTATTTTATTTACATATGCTTTAAGAATTGACATTGAATTACTATGATTTTCACAATATTGTATCATCTTTTAGATATTACTGGATTCTGTGAGTGTTTATGTAAATTAAGTTTTAATTTATATTGTGTATTGCGTTAAAAGTGCGCACATTTATAATATATCTATTACTGCTAGGCGATTAGCGGGTCTTGATTTTTGTCCTTTGCTCAGATTACGACCTTGTAATCCAGATTTCTTTCTCTAGTTTCTGATTTCATCATAAATTTTGTTTCCTATACGAATTTTACTTGGATTTAATCATGGATGGGTTAAAAAAAGTACGTGTGTGGAAAAGAAAGATGTTTTAATTCAGAATGTATTTGGAAGGATTTCAAAAATAAATGGGTTTTTTTTGTAATTAGACTAAACCTTATGGACAGTTTTTGCAATGATTCCAATCTTTTATCAAAACAAACCGACCATGCAGCTAAATCACATGTAAATTGACTTAGAAAAGAGAAAATTCAGTCTCGGATAAAAAAACCATGATGCCATTAGTGGAAAAGAAATTTGATGAGTTATTAATGAATAGTTACTTGAATATTTTTCACAAGTTTGACATAAACAATGGTGTGACGTAAATGATCCCATGAATAACACACGAGTCGACTAGTAATGAAAGTAAGCCAGAAGAGAATAGAAACAATCAGCGGCAATTTTAATAAGTAATTATTCGTGCTTATGACTTTTCCAGCTTACGAAAAAAAAAAGAAAGAAAAGAAAGCATTACATCTCTATATGAGCCCGCATTTTCTTTTTCTCATTCATCGAAGATAGATGACTCTGTGAGTTTAGATGGTGACCTTGATAAATCTGAGGTGATGGTGTTTTGAGCTGTGAAAGATTGGCGACGTTAAAAATAAAAGACATTAGTTATTGCGATTTGTTTTATAATAAAAACAAATGGAGGGGCAGCCACACGTCGGCTCCTTACTCCAGGAAATCAAAAGACATCAAAGATGAGCCTACCATTCTCCAAGCGCTTTCTTCTCCAAGTCTGCTAAAACGTGCAAGTAATGAGCAAAGACCGACTTGTATACATGCGTTTTAATTTTCCTTATGATGTAATCAATGTGGGGCACCTCATTCTCAAAGATCTTCCTATTTCGAGCGGCCCAAAATATGGTAGACCTTTGGTATGCCAGCTCACTCCCTTCGCCTCTTTTTTGATCCACTTGAGAGCGCTCTTTAGCGTGGTCATGCTGCATCTGAGCCCAATCCAATTCCTTATTTCTGGCCAAATTGTCCCGCTGAAGCTGCAATCAAAGAAACGGTGTCGGGTAGTCTCGTCTCTGGCATTGCAAAGGGCGCATCTAGGATCAGTTTCCATAAAGTGTCGCACCCTATCATTTGCCTTGAGTCGGCCAAGAATACCGAGCCACGAAATGAATTGAGTGTTTGCGAATGGCATGTAGATTCTTTAACCAACCCCAATTCTTTACCCATTAACATCTTAGAAGATTTCACAAAGCCCTTATCACTTAGTTTTCGACTTTTCGGAAATATCTTAGCGAATGAATTAGGCGAGTCACGGTCCTGAATGCGCCAATTCCAGATTGGTTGCCTCTTTAGGTAGATTGTATGCAACCATTTATACCACAACGTGTCCTTCTTGGCCTGCACAGTGTTCGAGCAAGCAGGGCTTTGTTCCAGGCCTTGATGTCCCTAATCCCAAGCCCTCCTTCCAAGAGGGGCAAGCAGCAAAGTCTCTTAAAATGGCAGCCGAGTCTGAACTTTTCACCCTGCTAAAAAGATATTCGACTTTTGGACATTCATCTTCAGCCCCGAAGTTTCCCCAAAAAGAATTTGGACCGACATAGGATCACCCCGAGACAATAGCATCAAGTCGTCGGCAAACGCAAGATGGGTGATCCTAAGTTTTATTGCATTTCGGATGAAGATTGAAGTCAGATCCCTCAGCCATTTTGATCTTAATTAAACGGAATAGATGACGGGTCTCCTTGCCGCAACCCCTTAGCTCCTTTAAACAGCCTGTTCAAACTTCCATTGATCATGATTGAGAAGGAAGTCGACGTGACACACTGCATGATCCAGTCCACAAATGATAAGCCCCTCAAGCACCTGTTTCAGAAATGGCATGAAACTGAGTCAAACGCTTTCGTTAAGTCGATCTTAGAAGATTCTTGTAGTACACAATAAAATCCTCTGCACCTCCTCAAGAGATGTGGAGCAGCTCCCATCATCTCAGAGTAACCAAAGCAATAAAATTACGCTTAGCATTCCACTTGACAATGGCACGAAACTAACACTAAGCTTTTTGCGGAAAAAAAGTGCTTCTCAGCTTAGCATAATTTCAGCACTTTCAGCCTAAGTCAGCTACGCAGATCGGATGGCCATATCATCTGGCTTATCATGTAGTTTTCGTTGGGCGGCCTTCAGCTCCAGTTTTGCCATTTTCGCTCGAGTTGAAACAAATATGCGAGAAAAAAACCCGAGAGCAATTCTGAAATTCCTTAACATCCTGAGTATGCTGAGGGGTATGCTTCCATGTAGGTATTGTTAGAGATGGATCAATGGTGATTTATTTTCTTGTTTTATTTTAGTTATGTTTATTTAAGTAATTAGTGGGCCCGTGGAGTTAGGGCTGGCAAATTATTACATACATCTTGATACATACTCCCAGAGGTATCAAAATTGTGAAGGATATTGCCAAACTATCTAATCAACAACCATGCCTATTATTTATTACCCATAATACAAAGCAAAAGGCAACAATACATTTATAAGAAATAAACAGACAATCAACTTTAAATTCATGGAAAAATGCTACTACTTGACCATTAATCGAACCATCCTTAATTTAATCTTTCATTATTGTACTCATAAACAACAACAAATATTAAAGATGAACAAATGAAGGGAACAATGTGAAGTTTCAAAACATATGCCAAATATTAACAAATTTGAAACATATATAATTGCAGGATTAAACACTTCATGGTGATGATGCAAATACAGGAAAGCTATTAAGATTTGTGATTCAAGAATCCATCTTGGGAGAGCGCTCTACGTATGCCTGCACGAGTTTTTTCAAGTGTTAGAAACAAAAATAATTAGATAATTACAAAAAACACACGGCTTAATTACAAACAAACCAAATTATGATATTACAACCAACCTTTCAGGTTTGTAATTTCTAGCAAAAGTTCCCCTTGTAATTTGTGTAAAAAAGGGGGGGGGTGGAGGGATTTGTAATTTTTGTAAGTTTGCTGGATTTTTTCAGTGATAATTAAAAAACCTACCCCTGAGGTTTAGTCAATTTACAAAAAAAAAAAGGGCATTTCGGGAATTTGTAATTTTGAAAGTTAGATATTTTTTTAGGGATAATTACCCAAAAAAAAAACCAAAATTAAAAGAACCAATTTTGAGGTTACATTCATCTTGCCATCAGTGGAGCTGGATAAATTGCAGATATCACCAAATATTTTTAAAATTATATCCCTCAACTTTTCTAAATATCACAAATAACCTCAAATTCTCGTCTTAACATTTTACATTAACATCCCTCAAACTTTTCAAATTATTACAAATAGCCAGACGAAAATGTGAGGCTATTTACAATATTGCGAAAAGTCGAAGCGTATAATCGTAAAATATCTGATGACATCAACAAATTCCGTCACATGCAAAACGTAAGTCCAATCAAAACATCGAGGGTTTGTAATTTTCAAATCCGGATGGGTTTTTTTCGTAAATACCACAAACATAGGGGTAGTTTTGTAAATCACATTGTTTGGACTAACAGTGCTTCACAGGACGAAGTCAAGTAAACCGTAACTAAATAATCACTTACCTGTACAAGTTTGGCGATTTTGGGTTTCGAAAACGACAGATACTGATCGATTTTCTCCTGCGTCTTGGGAACGTGATCCGCTTGAACCGTACCGTTTACTTTATCGACCACTTTTTTAACGATGGTTTTATGAACGTCTCGACTCAACCGGCCTTCTTTCCACGTGGGCTTCAATATGTTTTTTACGAACTCAATGAGCGAATTTTTAAACAGACGCATCGCTTTCTCGTCCTTGTCAGCATTGCTCTCGTCGACTTTCTTATCGCCATCGGCTTCTGAATTTGCAATTACTGTTTCTTGCATTGGTTTTGAGCTTCCGGAATTATCTGGTGACGACCGTTTTTTGGCCTGAATTTGGTCGTCTTGTTCTGTATAATTTTCGTGCTCGTTATTAATTGGAGTAACCTGTTGACCAACAATTAAAAAAAAAGGAGTTTGTGAATTGAGCAGCTGGTTAACAAAATGAGTTAATTTTAAAAAGGGATAGTTACAAAAATAACCTTGAGATTTCACCCAATTATTTTTTTTAAATCAGAAGTACAAAAATACCCCCGAGGTTTGATTCAGTGTTAAAATTAAGGGGTTAACTATAGGATTTCTTATAAATAAGAAGGGTTATTTTGAAATGTTAAAATTTAGCCCCTTTTCAGAACAAAAAAAAAAATTCTAGGTATAGAAAAACCTTAAGGAGGGCATTTGCAATTGTAATGCTGTAAGGGGGTAATCCTAATTATGAAAGATAAATGGGTTTTATTGTAATAACGTTAAACCTCAGGGCCAGTTTTGTAATTAGCCCTAACAAATTCGGTAAAAGATTGCAGGACCTTTGTTTCTAACACCCCTGTCATTTTCTGCCCCTCGGCCCCATTCAAGTCACCACTAAATCCATTTGACGGGTCGGGCCAGGTCACGTTCAGCCCGCCATCATTTGCATTCCAAACAGACGAATTCCCAGGTAATAATAATACACTCTCACCGTTTTGATGTAATTCTCGCCCGTCCGTATTTTGCAAAATAAGATTCTCCCGTTTATTACCCATATTCACCTCATCGTCCAACCTACTATCATTTTTCGCATTTCTATTTATAGCGCTGCCTTCGCTGACACTTCCATAATTAGAAGCCAAATGGTGGGAATATCGGCAATCGTCGCCCCATCTACACTTACCTTTCGCAAACTCCCTGCACGGGACCGGATTTCGGCTCTTGTTATGAAACCGCTCGTCCGAATCGGAAAGTTCGTCACGTGAATTAGAATCTTTGGAAATATGTCCGCGGTTGCTATTTTTAGAATGAACGAATCTGCACTGGCTGCCTCTCCGGCATTTTCCCGCCGGAAAATCTCGGCAGATTCGAGATGATTTATCGGATTGGTTTCTATAATTGTCTCGTATTGGACTTCGACTTCTTGAATGATCTCTCGGACAGCCGTTACTTCTGCTTCTGCTACGACTTCGGCTCCGGTCTCTTCTCGCATGTCTATTATGAGGTAATAATTAAACAATACTCAAAATGAGTAGTTAGTAATAGGGATAATTACAAAATTACCCTTGAGGTTTGACTTAAAAAAATTAAGTGGCTAATTGCAGTATTTTTACAAATATTAAGGGGATAAATGTACGACAAATAAATTCTCAGGGGTACTCTTGTAATTTTTTTATTTTTTTTTTGTAATTATTTCAAACCTCAAGGGTACTTTTTGTAATTAACTCTTTATGTGTGTGTGTGTGTGAAAACGCACCTGTGCGAATCTCTTCTATCATTTTGGAGCGAGTGCTTATAATTATGCTTATGGCGTTCGGGTCCATCGAGTCCAGGAGACATGTTCTCGTAATCTCTATTCCCTCCGCTTATTATTTCCTTTCCTTCATTAGAATCTTGTCTGCTTTTGACAAAGCTACCATTCGCAGCTCGGTTTTCTTCATTTGACCCCGAAGATGGCTGTCCGGAGTGATCTCTAGATTTTGGCGCTCGAGATGAAGAAAAATCGTGATCACGTCCACTATCCTGATTATAATGGTGTTCTTTTGCTTCCCCAGAATCATCATTATTATGTTCGCCCGTTCCAGATATTTGTTTAGTCCCTTCTACCATATCCCACATTGATTTGCGTTTTCGCCTTTCGCCCATTGATAACCCGTGCTAATAATAAAAAGTCTGCACGGTTTGACTCGGGTATATTGCAGTTGGATCTGTACAAAACGAGCAATATAGGTAATCTGGAAATGATCTACAATTAAGAGGGAAAAAACTAAAAAAAAAAAAATTATAAATCGGATTGTGAACAAAATTAAGAAATATGGAAAATGACAATATTAACCTTACTCAACATTATAATTGGGCTAAACCTACAAGTATTAAGAAATTCGGACCGAGTACATCGTCATCTTAAAGAGTTTAGTATACGGCCTCAAGTGAGAATCGAATCAATGGTAAAATTACGCATTTTAACAGTTCAACACATTAGTGTCGAACATTCTTTTGAGATTGCTAAAGCCATTCATAATATTGCTACATGTGTCTCGGAACCAGTCAGATATCTACGTGCAGAAAAAGGGAAATTAAAAATATATATATATTAAAAAAATCAAACGACTATACGAGTAATGTGTAAGTATTTATTAGATTTATGCAAAATGATTCCATATATTTAATAATAATGGGAGCAAGCAAATCTGGATAAAGCGACTATTATTTAATTCCAAATCTAGCTCAGAATTCAACAGCTTTTCAGCTCAATTACCACAAAAACCCAACACTCTTCAACTCAATTTCGAGAAAATTACGAATTAAAACTCCAATTCAGCGTAGAAATCAAACAGCGAAACACAATTGAACAAGGAACCCTAATTACGAAGAGAAAACGGAGGTAATAAAAACAAATAAAAAAAAGAGAAAACTAACCTTTAAAATCGAGTAACCAATCCCCCTCGCTCGCGAGCGAGTTAGCTCTTGATATGGCTCAGTGAAAAGTCGTTGGTCTTAGCTCTTGGATCTTACGTTTGTGAAAAAGGAAACGAATACTAAATAGTGTAATAACTATTCTGACGTCTGTCTGAAACTGCTAAATATTCTTGCAAAAGTGACTAATTAGGAAGGTCGTTAAATTTCACTTTTTTTAAAAACATAAATAAATATTTATTTGCCTTATGGATATTATTATTTCTTGGCATAAAACTATGCATTCCACGCATAAAATAAAAACTAAATAAATCTAAAACATTGTAATTTTCCCAAATCACCCCTCAAGTACTATGATTCTCAATTAGCACCTTCAAATTTCAAAAATTGCATTTTCCACCACTTTGATTTTGTATCGTTGCCACATTAAAAAATAAACCCACACAATAAATCAAAATAAAAATAAAAATACAGCCAAATACATATATAATTTTAAAAAAAAAAAACTCTTATTTAAATTTAAATCACACACCTCAGATGTGCCACAACACTACCAAGTTCAAGAACATGAAAAAAAACACCGGAATCCAAGTTCATCACAGAAATACAGAACCAAAAATGGGAAATAAAATTAAAGGAAAAAAAAAAAAAGGCAATCTATAAAGCATAGTCGAACACTCAAGCCGACGAAACCGACTGCAAACTCTTACTCCTCTCCGTCTCATCATCCTCCGACCCGAAATAATCCTGCAGAGCCATCATCTCAAGCTTATTACACTTCAAGCTCTTGATCGCCTCGGCCGTAGCCAACGCCCCGGCCACCGTCGTAATAACCGGCACCTTATACGCAAGCGCCATCCTCCTCAGCTTCCTCCCGTCGATCTGGTCCAGCTGGTCCCCTGAGCTCGTCACCACCATCATCTGTATCCCGCCGTTCGCAATCATATCCCCCGCGTGGGGCCGCCCCTCGTGCATCTTCAGCACCCTCTCCACGGCAATCCCCTCCATCTCCAGAACCCGGGCCGTCCCCGACGTTGCCACCAGCCTAAACCCGAGGCCGGCGAAGGCCCGTGCAATCCCCGCCAAGCTCGGCTTCGTCAGATCGTTCAAACTCAAAAAAATCGTCCCCGTCAGCGGTTGCTTCTGACCCGCGGCCAATTGTGCCTTCGCAAACGCGATCGATGAGTCGTAATGAATGCCCATCACCTCGCCCGTGCTCCGCATCTCGGGCCCTAATAAAACATCAGCCCCTTGAAACTTCTCGAACGGCAAAACCGCCTCTTTGACCGAAACGTGCCTCGGGATGACCTCTTTCGTGAAATTCAAATCGACAAGCGATTTTCCCGACATTACGAGAGCGGCGTATTTAGCCAGCGGGTGCCCGATCGCTTTCGACACGAACGGTACCGTCCGTGAGGCCCGCGGGTTCGCCTCGAGCAAGAAAACCTCCCCTGAGCCCGTGATTGCGTACTGGCAGTTCATCAGCCCGATCACATTCAACCTCTTCGCCAATTTCGTCGTCCATGACCTGATCGTCTCCAGACACGACCCGGACACCGTCTGGGTCGGCAGCATGCAAGCCGAGTCGCCCGAGTGGACCCCGGCTTGCTCGATATGCTCCATTATCCCGCCGATCACCACATTCCCGTACGAGTCGGCGAGCGCGTCGATATCAATCTCGACCGCATCGGATAAATACCTGTCGATCAAAACGGGCCTCTCGGGGTCCACCTGGACAGCAGTCTCGAGGTAGGTCACGAGCTTCTCGTCGCTGTAGACGATCTCCATGGCCCGCCCACCTAACACGTAGGACGGGCGGACGACAACAGGGTAGCCTATATCGGCGGCGATGGTGAGGGCGTCTTTTTCGCTCTTGGCGATGCCGCCTTTGGGCTGCTCGATTTGGAGCTCGTTGAGGATGGCGTTGAACCGTTCCCGGTCCTCGGCGGCGTCGATGGAGTCAGGGGACGTGCCCCAGATGCGGACAGGCCCGGAATTGCTGAGGGAGTTGGGCTGGAACTGGTCGAGGTAGCGCTGGATTGGGAGGGAGAGTTTGAGAGGAGTTTGGCCGCCGAACTGGACGATGATGCCGTCAGGCTTTTCAAGGTCAATGATGTTGAGGACGTCCTCGACCGTGAGGGGTTCGAAGTAGAGACGGTCGCTCGTGTCGTAATCGGTGGATACTGTTTCGGGGTTGGAGTTCATCATGATTGTTTCGTAGCCTGCGTCCTTGGGGAAAAGAAAAAAAAAGACAAATTATAAGGAAAGATGAACAAGCTCAAATCATTGAATTTAATAAATTGTTGTAGCATGAAAAGTTTCTGGTAACCTTCAATAAGAAAATCTAATAAAATTTAGAGGAAATTACACTAAACCCCCTGTACTATTTGTGTGTTTTACGCTTTACCATAAATTACTTTTTTGTTACATTTTACCATATAAAGAATGTGATTTTAGCACTTTATTCTATATGGGCAACTTTACCCCTGAAAATTTTTTGGAGAAAATTACACTAAACGCGCAAAATTGCACTTTACCATATAATCTAGTGTTTTTTACACTAGCCATACAAATTATTTTTGGAATTCATCATGAATGTTTCGCAGACTGCGTCCTATAAAAACCCGAACCCAAAAAGAAAATAAGAAGCTGAATTATAAGGAAAGATGAAGAAGCTCAAATCAATCAAATTAGTGAAACTTGAATTTTTAATTAATTGTATTAGCATGAAACATTCTGGCATTCTTCAATAACAAAAGATCATAAAAATAATAGGGTTATTTACAAAAAAATAAATACTTAACCTATTGCAATTAAATCCCAACTTTTTAATTTTTGCAAAGTCAGACTCAACCTATTGATGTTTATCAAATCGATTCCTTTTGGCGAAATTCCGGTAATATTTTTTGATGTCCAAGGGCCACATATGAAAAGGCGTAATTTTATTTATATAATTTTTATAAATTAAAAATAATAATAAAATGCAGTTTAATAGGTTGACTCTGGCATTCCAAAAACTTATTAAAAATGTATTTGCAAGATAACCCTAAAATTTATTCTAAGGTAATGCAAACATCAGTATAATGCTGATACCGACCATCTTTCAAATATAAATAAAGTATAGGCACATGAACTTTTAAAACAAAATTCCTTTTAACTCTATAATCAGTTAAAACACGCCAGTTCACAAACCTGAAGAGCAAAGGACGTGTGGCAACAACAGTAGTCAAACTCAATACCCTGCCCAATCCGATTCGGCCCGCCGCCCAAAATCAAAACCTTCTTCGTATTCGTCGGGGCTGATTCGCACTCAGTCTCGTACGTCGAATACATGTACGGCGTATCCGCCTCAAACTCCGCCGCGCACGTGTCGACTCTTTTATACGCCGGTTTTACCCCCAGAGACAGCCTCTTTGACCTAACATCACCCTCACTCGATTTCGTCGCGAACGCGATCTGTTTATCGCTGAACCCTCGTCTCTTCACTTCCCAGAAATCATCCTTGGTCAGCTGAGACAAATCCCGAACCAGCATATACTGTTCGACGTCGACGAGCTCTTTGAGCTGAGTGAGGAACCATTTGTCTATAAAGCTTATCTCGTGGATATCGTCGACTTTCATTCCCCGTTTCATCGCGGCGTATACAGCGTGAATACGATCCGGGGTGGGCACCCTTAGGCTGTATTTGAGTTTCTCCCAGTCCCAGTCGAGCTCTTTCATTTTCGCACAGCCCCAACCGGAGTAGCCGCATTCTAGCGAACGAACAGCTTTTTGAAAAGATTCTTGGAATGTTCGACCGACGGCCATTGATTCGCCGACGGACTTCATCTGGGTTGTTAGGATTGGGTCCGAACCCGGAAACTTTTCAAAGGCAAACCTGGGTATCTGCATTTGAGTAGAGAGAGTATACACGATGAGAAACATGAAGATTTGAGCAAGAAATAAATGAACGAGGCACACTCCTGTTAGGCCAGCCTAACGGTTGACTGTTCGATCCGTTAGGCAGGTGCTAAAACTAAAATTTGAAATTTAAAAAAAAAAATACCAAAAAAAACTGGAAAACCCTAAGAAAAACTAAGCTAAATAAGAAACGCGAGGTTTTGCCCTAATGCTCACATTTCCCGAGTTTTTGCAATTTAATCCCAACTTTTTAGTATTAGCAATGTCAGACAAAACCTTTTAATTTTTTGCAATTCAATTCCTCTAGAAATGACACCATTTTGCTATGAACTTCGTGGAATTTGAGCCAAAAAAAAGGAAGTTCTACACAATGGTAATCAAAAATATGTTGTTATACGCGAAATATTATGAGGAATATAATGTCATTTCATGCAAACAAAGCGTCTGAGCTCAGGCATGCCCGCAAACAACAAATTTACCGAAATTTTTTGATTGATGTCGAATTACAAAAAATCAAAAGGTTGTGTCCCACATAACCCTATTGAAAAAGGGATAACTTATAGTGATCATTACTAAAACTACCCCTGATGTTCAGCCTAATCACAAAATACTTTCAGTTATGTTGCAAAACAACAAATACAATTTTGAAAGACAATTTTATTTTATGTTTTGATAATGATGCTAATATTTGTCATTAACCCAAAAATGATACTACCTTGGTCACAACGTAATCAATTGACGGCTCGAAACTCGCCGGCGTCTTCTTCGTGATGTCATTCGGTATCTGATCCAACGAGTACCCAACCGACAGCTTTGCAGCCATCTTCGCTATCGGGAAACCCGTCGCCTTTGACGCCAGAGCCGACGACCTCGAAACCCTCGGATTCATCTCGATCACCATCACCTCTCCATCCACCGGGTTCACAGCAAACTGCACATTGGACCCGCCACACTCAACCCCAATCTCCCTAATAATCGCAATCGAATAATCCCTCAGCCTCTGATACTCCCTATCCGTCAACGTCTGAGCCGGAGCAACCGTGATCGAGTCCCCCGTGTGGACCCCCATCGGGTCGATATTCTCAATCGAGCAAATAATCACAACGTTATCCGCCAAGTCTCTCATCACCTCAAGCTCGTACTCTTTCCAACCCAACAACGATTTCTCGACCAAAACCTGAGTCGTCACGCTAGCTGCTAACCCCGACTTGCAAATAGCTTCGAACTCCTCTTTGTTATACGCGATCCCGCCCCCGGTCCCACCTAGGGTGAAAGCAGGCCGGATAATCAAAGGGAACTCGCCGATCGAGCCTGCGATCTCGAAACACTCATCCAGCGTCGTCCCGATGCCAGACGGGGGCGTCTTGAGACCAATGTTCCTCATCGCCTGCTTGAACAGGTCCCGATCCTCGGCCTTCTTGATCGCGTCGAGCTTCGCGCCGATTAGCTCGACGCCGTATTTCTCGAGAGCCCCACTCTCGGCTAGGGCAACGGCGAGGTTGAGGGCGGTTTGCCCGCCCATCGTGGGAAGTAAAGCGTCGGGTCGTTCCTTCTCGAGAACTTGCTCGACCAGCTCGGGGGTCATCGGCTCGATGTAGGTCCGATGGGCCAAGTCCGGGTCGGTCATGATTGTGGCCGGGTTTGAATTGATTAGGATTACTTCGTAACCTTCTTCTTTGAGGGCTTTGCAAGCTTGGGTGCCGGAGTAATCGAACTCGCAGGCCTGGCCGATGACGATGGGGCCAGCTCCTAGGATTAGGATTTTCTTGATATCGGTTCGTTTACCCATTTTCGGGGCGGTGAAAGACCCGACGCCATTGTTGACATTTTCGAGCTCAGTTTGAGGTTTTGAACAATTGAGTGACAACGCCCGAGTTTTCGACAAGTGGGAATTGTTGAAATATGATAGTTTTGATTTGGGGGATAGTTTTGATTTCTGGAAGAAAAGGGGGAAAGGCTTGGCGGAGGCGGCGGATAAATTTCGATTGGTTTGGATGAACTTACAGAAGACATTGTTGCAGTGGTACACACTGTGACTCATCTTTCCCGAGCAAAACCTTCGACCGAAAAAAAAATCCGAAAAAATATAATTTGAGAAATAAATCATTCGTGAAAGTTTTTTTTTTTTTTTTAAACTAAACTTAACGATATACATACCTGGAGAAGAAGATCGATGCAGAGAGATTTAACCGAGAAGAAGATGATGATGCAGAGAGGAGATTTAGGGTTTAGGGGATTGGGGTTCTGAGAAAGTTGGCCAGCCGCTGGTGGGTGATGTATGAATCCCTAATTATTTTTTGGAATTGAAAATGTAATAAGATTTAAATTATTTCTGTTTTTATTTAATTTCTATTTTTTTTAAAAAAAATCTTTTCTGCGCCCAAACGATATGATTTTTTTTGTTTTTTTTTGTTTTTTTGAGCTAAAATAGGGGAGCCAACGTGAGGATAACTAAATATGAGATGATTGTATAACGATTAAAATTAAATTTATATAAAAATTGTAAAATAGTAATTTAATATGACTGGTAATTATAAGTATGTAACAGTATGAATTATTTAATGATGAATATGTTAGGAAATCGAGTTATCGGTATCTTTTTTAAATAGAAGAGAATAGAAATGATAATAAAAAATAAAATTTAAGCAACAAATATACATTGGGCTAGAGATTCTCTCGAGCAGCGGAACAAATTTGAAATGAAATAGTATGGTGTGTGAAAATTTAGTTGGTATTCTAAGTCATTAGAATTCAATTTTTATTTTATTGTTTGTATAGTGAATAGTAAGTGTTAAATAATTATCAAATTATGTACAGAAAATATATAATTAAATATATGTAAATGTCAAATCATTTGTATTTATTTATTCGATAATAAGATGAATGAAGCTTTCTTTTTTTTATTAATTGATTTTGTAAATTGGATTACAATTTTTTTTTTTAAATAACATTCTCAACTCGTCCAGTCCCGTAAGTAACTTGAACTCGTGATATAAAAAGTTTGAATTGTCGAGACAAATTAAATTGGTACATTTGAATTGTATAAATTGAGTTTTTTTGAGTTTTAAAAGTTTGTTGGTTAATTATTGAAAATTTGAATTATAATATAAATATATGTTGAAATTTTGAATTCTAACTACGAAACTAGTTGTACAGTTGTTGTAGTATTGATCATGTAACTTTGAAATTATATAGGATTGGGTTCAAATAAGAAATTCGTGTGAACCTAGGGACACTAATCCTGACCTTAGATCTAATATTGCACAGTGCAATTATATGTCCAGGTTTATTGTGCTTTTTAGACAGAACTGTAGTGCTAAAATCAATCCAATTTTTTAATTTAATTATATATATATACTAGTTTAACACCCGTGTATTACACGGGATTTATAAAAAAATAAATATAAATAATAGTATTTGTGAAAATTATAAGATTTTAAATTTAAAATAAAAAATTGAAAGGATGTGAATCTCAACCCATTCCCTGTTCAATTTATTAATTATTATAATTATTGATTAATATTATTTTTTAATGTTCAGATTAAATTCATTAATAATTATATTTGCATACTTATAAAAATTCAAAAGATGTCGCATTTTCAACCCGTCTCTAATCTATATTAATTAATTATTATAAACTAATTTTATATTTTTATATTTAGATTAATTTTGTTAGTTATTATAGTTACATATTCAGAAAAATTCAAAACATGTCATATTCTCAAGCCTCCTCGCATTGTGTCATTATCTAATAAATATTAATTAATTATTATATAATTTTATTTTCTTGTATTTAGATTGAGTTCATTACTAATATTTAGTTACATATTCCAATTATTGAAAATATATCATAATTTACCTATACAGAATATTTAAAATTTCAAAATTAAATTATTTCAACTTTTATTATAAATACAATTTATTAATTATTTTCATATATAAGTTTTTTTTGTAATTAAAATTATTTCATATGTAATTTGTCTTTTAGTTAAAATAGTTAATCTAGATTTTTTTTCTACTAACTATATATGACTTATTTATATTTTTATATTAGGAGTATAAAAGAAAATTATTGAATTAGACAAAATATAATAAAAGTAAATTATCAAGTTAGGCTAAATATAATAAAAATAAAATATTAAATTAGGCAATATATAGTAAAAGGAAAATATTAAGTTAGGTATATATTAGGCTCGGATAACACATAAGCAAACGAAGCACCAAAATTTTTTATTACCCAAGCGAAACATACGAAGAAAACACATAAATTAGGAGGATTTTGAATTAATATATACTTTTTTAACACCCGTGTATTACACGGAACTTATCAAAAGATAAATATAAAAAACATTTGTGATAATTACTGAATTTTAAATCTAAATTTAAAAATTAAAATAATTATTGCCAACCTGTAGTACATGTCTAATCTATTTATCAATTAGTACAAATATTAAATATTTTTGTATTTGATGTTTAAATTAAATTCATTAATACATACTTACAAAAATTCAAAAGGTTTCACATTCGAAACTCGTGTCTAATATCTATTTTATTAATAATTATTATTATTAAATTATTTTATATATTAATATTTAGGATAAATTCGTTATTAATTATTAGTTACATACTTTGAGATATTCAAGATATATCATACTCTCAACCCGCGTCGCGTTGTACTGGTGTCTAATCAATGTTTATTAGTTATTAGTATATAATTTAATATTTTTATATTTAGATTGAATAAATTACTAATATTTAGTTACATACTTAGATTATTATAAATAACTCATATTTTACCTATATAGAATATTTAAAACTCCAAAATAGAATTATTTTAAATTATATTATCAATAAAATTTATTTAATTATTTTCATAATATTTTTTTAATTAAAATTATTTCATATGTAATTTTTTTTTAATTAAAATAACTAATTTAGATCTATCTACCTATTATATATGATTTATTTTTATTTTTATATTAGGAGAATCAAAGGAAAGTATTGAATAAGGAAACGTATAATTAAGAAAAAATTAAATTAGGTAAGATACAATAATAATAAAAAAAAGGTAAATATTAGGCTCGGATGACACATAAGCAAACGAAACACCAGAATTTTTTATTTGTCAAACGAAGCATACGAAGCAGACACATAGGTTAGGAGGATTTTGCATTAATATATAGGGGTGATAACATGCAATATGTATGCAGATTCAAATTTTTGAATTTGCAGTTTATAGACGAAGATGCTTTTTGTATACAATCATAATGTAGTTGTGCTTTCCAAAGAACAATGTAGTGCTCTTTGTAAATATTGATATATGTCCAAAATACTATTTTTAATTAATTAATGCATTTTTTTACATTATTACCATGCTGACATGTCATGATCTCAACCATCAAGATTATTCAATCTAATGGTCAAGATGAGTTGATTTTTCAAATATATCACAATATGATCTCAACCATTTCACTACCATTATATGGTGTAGAATTTTAATTTTTCAAATATATCACAATATGATCTCAACCATTTCACTACCATTAACTTTCGATTTCAATCTATTTTTTAGCAAAGTCAAAATTTTACCATTAAATTTCACTACATACTTTAGAAAAATGCATAGACGGGACAAAATAAATTATTTCAGGAAAACAACAACAGTCAAATACAGTCGTAGTTGTCAGGAAAAATAAGAATATTTATTACCGGACATTCTCGATATAAAAATGCATCATTAAAAAATTATATCAAGAAACAGTTTAAGCATATTTTGAGTTCAAAGTTCCAAATAAACTAATATTCATCCACTATATAAATTATATTCGTCACAGGTTTCAATAGGAAATTTATTTAGTTGTGTTATGCGTGTCCAAAATTTAAAATCAGTATGAAAAATTTATTATTGGTCCATAATTGACTTAATATCAAATTAAAATTTGTATGGAAAATTTATTATTTGTGATTAAATTAAATATATATATACTTTTACCCATAATGATATTTATTTATGATGAATATTTTATTATAAAATAACGGCTATAAGATAGTATATAATAAAATGGAAAATAACGAATAAATAAAACTTATGATAATATATAATAAAATATTAAACTTTTGTAAGAATATAATCAAATTAATCAGTAACGTCTATCATGTACATCAAATAATATAAATGAAAAAAAAATGGTATCAAAGAATTAGTAAAAACCACGGATTGTTAAAAGTTGGATAGTATCAATTAACGTCTATCATGTATATCAAATAATATAAATGAGAAAAGCGGTATCAA
>BMAC01000016.1:2190326-2249456 GCA_014905375.1 Phtheirospermum japonicum | reverse complement strand
ACCATTTCACTACCATTAACTTTTGATTTCAATCTATTTTTTAGCAAAATTAAAATTTTACCATTAAATTTCATTACATCTTTAGAAAAATGCACAGACGGGACAAAATAAATTATTTCAGGAAAACAACAACAGTCAAATACAGTCGTAGTTGTCAGGAAAAATAAGAATATTTATTACCGGACATTCTCGATATAAAAATGCATCAATTAAAAAATTATACCAAGAAACAGTTTAAGCATATTTTGAGTTCAAAGTTCCAAATAAACTAATATTCATCCACTATATAAATTATATTCGTCACAGGTTTCAATAGGAAATTTATTTAGTTGTGTTATGCGTGTCCAAAATTTAAAATCAGTATGAAAAATTTATTATTGGTCCATAATTGACTTAATATCAAATTAAAATTTGTATGGAAAATTTATTATTTGTGATTAAATTAAATATATATATACTTTTACCCATAATGATATTTATTTATGATGAATATTTTATTATAAAATAACGGCTATAAGATAGTATATAATAAAATGGAAAATAACGAATAAATAAAACTTATGATAATATATAATAAATATTAAACTTTTGTAAGAATATAATCAAATTAATCAGTAACGTCTATCATGTACATCAAATAATATAAATGAAAAAAAAAATGGTATCAAAGAATTAGTAAAAACCACGGATTGTTAAAAGTTGGATAGTATCAATTAACGTCTATCATGTATATCAAATAATATAAATGAGAAAAGCGGTATCAATGGATTTGTGTCAATGTAATGTATATCAACATGTGGGGGGGGATATTACAATTGTTGATGTAATTCATAAAACACAATAGTTATAATATAAGTGAATAAAAAAGGTATCATAGAATTAGTAAAAATCACTCATTATTAACTAAAGTAGGATGGTGTGGATGATTAAAATTCTAATTATATGGACAAATAATCAATTATATAATAGTTAACAAATTAATGAAATTAAATATATAATAGTTAACAAATTAATGAAGGTAAATATAAATATAACACAACACAAAAGAAACTCAAATGAAGTAAAAACCTAATATATAGTATTGCTGAAGAAGAAAACTCAATTAGTTGAAAAATTAAAACAAAAAAAGAAGAAGAAAGAGAGGGAGAAAAATTAAAACAGACGAAGAGAGAAAAGGAAAGAAAAATGAGAAAAAAAAAATCGGTAGACACATGAATTAAATAAAATCAGACAATGAACCACGTGAAAGCAGAATATCACAGTTGTACTTTTAAATAGTAATATAGTGTGGATGTGTGATTTTGTGGTGATTTTGTGATACAAACCGTTGTTGATTATATAATTAATTTGGTTGTTATTATTAGAGGCGTGTCAGTGCAACATGATATTATCACAAACATTTGCTACACATTCTTACCTTTTACATTCCGTGACACACAGCTTTCTCACTCCCAACCCCCAATCCCCTAATCCCTAATCTCTCTGCATCATTTTTTTCTTCTCATTTAATCCGCCGTTCTAATTTTAGTTTTTTTCTATGGTTGATTTCTCAAATTATGTGAATTTACAGTCGGAACATCCTAACCATCATATGAGATTATTTTACAAATGAGATGATACAACTATTTATACTATCTACATTTTTAATGGGGTGTTGTAAGCTTTTGATCACATGACTGACAAATAATATCCTTATGTTCTGAATTATTATACAAGATCACTTATGTTTTAAAACTTATTGTACAATTCCAATATAACATTATCTAACGGTATGCAACATTTTAGAGGAAGTGGTAGTAGACAAGAATTTGGAAAAGGATGGTGGTGAGAGCAAAAGTTGAACTTGATGATGATAATAGAAAGCGAAGATAGTAAATAGATTCAAACAGTTAAATGCAAACTGAGTACGAATGTTTCTTTTACCAAGTTAGAATACTGTTTGACAGAAGTGTACACATCATCGGGAATATAATAATTTTTTTTATATAATTCTTAATGTCAAGTTAGTTCTCACGTAAAATGCAAAAAAGTCAAGATGGTGTTTGAAAGCCAGAAGTTTGAGGTAAATTAAAAAATAATTATTTATAAATTTGAAAGGGTTGTTGTTGATCCACCTTATGTCTAGATAGATAAATATTTGAATTTTTGTGATTATTCTATAAGCGATGTTATTGAATATCAAAAGCTTATTACATAAAATTCTATTTTTTAGAACGAGTTAAAGGTAGAGATATTATTGACACGGGAGAAGCACTAAATTGAAGTTTACCGGGCACTGCCACGAGCTTCTGAAATACAATAGGATATTCGTAAAGTTGATTGTTATGAAGAATTTGACAAGAGATTCAATGGCAGAAGGAATGGGATTTTAGCTCGGTATTTAGTACGAATTAGTATCAAATTCTCTCTCAATACGTTTTTCAAAAATTATGATTCGTGCGGATTCTTCCCCAAACTAACGAAAAGATCCTGGCGAAATTGTCACATATGAATTCGAGCACAATTTTGCAAAGAAATAGCCAAATTGTTTCTTGAAAAGAGATGATAAACATATCATTTGATTGAATAGTTGACATAGCCCTTTGTTGTTTGAAGAGACCCTCCACTTCAATTGGTATTTTTTTCACGAAAAGCGGATATGACTTCAATTTAGAGGCTTGACTAGTTAAAATCTATAATCGAGTTGTTTGGTGGGTAGAGATTAGAATTACCTCGTGGGTAAAAATATTAATTTTAAAAAAGCTCTAGATATGAGTTTTTTTAGAAGGGAGGTTTGGAATGCAAGTCAAAATGACAGTTTTGTCCTCAAATTGAGGAAAAAAAATATTCTTAACTATAAACAAAAATTATGTACAACTATTTTTCATTATATAATAGTATAACAATCCAATTAAATTTAATATACTCAAAATTTTGTGAATCAAAAAACTTTTATGTATGATAATTTCAAATAATGACTATTTTTTGTAAATATTATTTTAATTATTCAATAATATTATAAATCTATGTTATTAGCAAAAAAGATACCCTATAATAATTAATGTATTTTTTTTGTCATTTTACACAATCAAACAACTATCGACTCACGAATATTTGTCAAGTACTTTTATACAAATATCTAATACAATCAATTATTCAAACCATCTAACGTAATCAACCGCAAATTATATGGTGCACGCGAAATGTATTATTAATTATTATATGATGTATTTATATTTATATTGATGTATCCGTATAATGTGATGATTCCAATATCTGTCTCTTATACACATCTAGATGTGTATAAGAGACAGACCCGGTCCACCCCACTCCGCACAATATTTTTATTTTTAAATATATTTTATGTATGTCGTAAATATGTATTTCATATAGGTATTTAGATTTTTTTTTACATTTAGTATTATATTTAACATACATACATTGGTAATGATAATTTTTTAACGAATAATATATATTAATAAAACAAAATAAAGGATAAAAAATTATTATAATTAAGATTATAAATATATAATATCTTTTTTGTTTATTATTATTTTCAATTATTTTTTTTTCTCATATTTATTTTTTATAGTAATATATATTTGATTATTGTATATTAAATTGATTCTAATTTTAATAATTTATAAATGAAAGGTTATTATAATGGGCAAACCCAGCCCGACCCGGCCCGTTGGGTGTATGGGGCGGGTCTGGGTCTTCTAGTACACGGTCCATTGTCGTCCTTACCCAGTGCACCATATAATGATCGGTAATCAACTACTACGATTGATTATCAGTTATAAGTTATTCGCTAATTATCAAACATGACCTATATTTACAAATATTTCTCAGCGGTGATTAAACCTAATTGGTCGCAATTACTTATTATCTAAGTATTCAATTTGAAGCGAAAATCATATTAGCTTCATACATTTCAAAACATACTAACCCAACTCATTAACGCGCCCAAGTCCCGTCTATAAATACTGGTCTCCAGTCATTGATTATGCTTTAGTCCTTTTGAATTTTCTCTAAAATCAATTGCTAATTTAAGCATCAGACGATTCCATACCCTTTTAACATTAGTTTGCGTTTGTTGAGAATTTTGTTCTTTGCAACTTTTTTTTTTTTTAGTGGTTTGCCTTTCTTGGGGTCAAAATAAAGACTCTAGATTTGTTTCCTATATGGAGTTTAGGACTTTATTTGGTTTCCTAGTTTATGTTTAAAGACTTGTTTACCAAATTTAGAACTCTTGTCTATTTAAGACAAGGAGAGGACAAAACTTGGATACACTTTTTGATACAGAATTTGAGAACGCAGCAAGGACGACGAAAAGCAAAGAGAACACAAGCAAGAGAAGAACTTGAAGCCATAATTCAAAACACGGAGATCTGTGAAGTTGCGTAAACAACGGAGAAGATCATCACAAGTTTGGCAAAAAGTATTTTAGTATCAAGTGTTGATACTAGTCTTTTTCATATATTACTTTGTATTTGTATCTGATCTTGAACATTTTAAAAGTAATATAATTTTCGGGTTTGAATACCCAAGTTCGTAAGTACTTTTACTTACGAACGAAATTTAAATTGTTGTGTTCAAAGTAACTTTTTTATTCTGCTGCTTTTATTTACATAAATTGACTGATGTTAATTTTCGGTGTTTTAACACCAGTCTTAACATTGGTTCTTAATCTGCTATTTACAGCTCTAAAATTATTTGATGTTAGTTCAGGTGTTGTAACACTGAACTTAACATTGTTTTACTGATACTTATTTCAAACAACTATAGGGTCTACAAAATAACAAATTTGTAAGCCGAATAAAAAATAATAATAATAATAGACTTCTCTGAATGTCGAATTATAATTGTTGAGTATATAGAGCATGCAAGAATTTAAGATGAATAAATGAAATTGGAAATAACGAATTTCTCGGGAGCAATATCTACTATTTCGATTTATATGCAATAAAATTTCACATAAAAAAATAGTGAAGAAATGGTATTCGGTAAAAGTTTAAGTTGTAGCCAACAAAGGACTTCTCTTCTTCCCAAAACCACCACAGCCAATAGGAAAAAAAAAAGAAGGCAAACTCTACCCTCTCTCTCTTCTTCTCAAAATCGCCGCCCCTTGACACCCTTAAGATTTAAGGTTTTAGGCTTTAGATGCTCGATAGTTTCTCTGTTTGAAGTGGATGGGGGACCAAGAGACGCGGATTTTCCGTTAGAGTTGGTGGAAAAGACTCCGATAGCTTTCCGACGAGGTCGTTGATGGTGGAGGCTTTTAAGGGGGAGAAGGATCTTTTTTTTTTTTGCCATTTGTTGTTAAGTCCGGTGAGGGACGAAAGCTTGTAGGTCCAATAATATTTTCATTGTTAGACAGTTCGTGCCCGGTTGGCTATGTTGGTTTGGTGAAAGGCGAAACACATAAGTCGACAAGGTTGTTCTTGTTTTGACAGTGCGTGGTAGTAGTTCGTGCCCAATTTATTGTGTTGGTTCGATGAGGGGCAAAACCCATAGGTCGACAAGGTTGTTCTTATTTTAACAGTGCGTGGAAGTAGCTCATGCCCGATTTATTATCTTCTATGTCGTTTGTTCGTTCCCGTGTCACAACCGTTTGTGGTTGCATGCATTATATCCGCTCATTGGCAAGTTAGATTACTCTTCTGGTGGTGCATCTTTTGTTCGGTATTGTGTCTTGTGTTGTTCTTTGCCTTGTTGGTGTTTATAGTTAGTGTTTGTGTTCTTTGGGTTATTTGTTTCTTTATTTGTTGTTTGTATTTTTTCCCTCGGTGTTGATAGTTGTTAACCTTCGGTTTACTCGGTTGCCTATGGGCTTCAGGTTGTAACTCTATTTTTTGAGTCTGAATGAAATATTCATCATTTCGATAAAAGAAAAAGTGGTATTTTGTAAAACCATTTTGATAATTTCCATCGTATTTCTTTTGGTATTGTTTAGATTTTAAAATAAGATACATAGATACAACATATTATAAATATTTTGTTTTGGCTTTGACATCAATTTTATGGTTGGTATTGTGTTAAGTCTCCCTGAGTACACTTCAATGCTTATTGATATGTGTGTTATGTCCAAGAGTGAGTAGCGAGGCAAAGTATTCATCTCAACCCAACTCACTATTGTAGTGGGTATAAGATGAGTGATTCTAGGTCTTCATTTTATGTACTAATAATCATTGATATCTCATAGTCGTGTGATGTTGTCATGACACTGTTGTTAGGTTTGGAAACTCAATTTTGTAGATGTTTTGTTGTTGATGCCTATCGCACGACCACCTTTGCGAAAATGTCAATGCAATAAGCATTGTTGGTCAAATACGAGAGATGAGAAAAAAATGATGTGTAAATTATGATTATTTGTTAAAAGTAACACACACGCAAAAAAACACACGAGGAAAACATAAAGATAATAATATACGGGGATGAGCTTATAGATGTAACGCCACAAATAAAATACTACCTTAATAGTAAATAAAATAAAATAAAACAAACTCCCACCTTAAATTTGTTTTCATATACATAAAATACAATAAAAGGAAGTCGACAAAAGAAAGCTTTAGACGAGTCATTCTTCACCTTGAAAATCGAAGTCAACTTCATTCACATTATCGTCGATATCTAGAGAGTTTGGTTTTAAAAACAAACGAGAGCGTGAGCTAAAAGAGTTCAGTGAGGGCAAGCAAATGAAATGCAAATTTTCTTTTAAAATATAAAATTGAAAAGAGTTTAGAAAATAATTTTCAAAATATAATCAAAGCACTTGGTGTACAAAACTATTCTCATATGTTTTACAAAATTCTAGCCAGCAGCTTCAAAATTAAAATATTTTAAATTTGAATAAACAATAGATTTTTTTTTATTTTTTTTTGAAAACTAACCAATTATCACATTTAGAACAAACAGATAATGATAATTTATTTTTGAGAAATCAATTGAAACAGTTAACAGTTGAACATACAGGAAAAGTTGTCTCGTTCTAAAACAGTCAGTCCAATTAGTGAGTGTTCGGGTACGGAACTCTAGAGGTGGCTCCCACGCGTAGCACTTAGCTCCCGAAGGACTCTAGAGGTGGCTCCCACGCGTAGCACTTAGCTTCCGAGCCAGATTAACTCACATAAACACAGAATCAATGTCGACCAAACATGACCCATACGTTTTCGCTCACCATGAAAGGTGACACTCCAGGCCAAAGCCTTAATCTTCTTATCCCTCCCAATAGGCTCGACGTCCCTTTAGCTATGGGATTCAAACCCAGGGTACGTCATATTCCGAAATATACCCAATCTACGACCCAAATCCTGTCGTCGTCTCCGACCCGACCAGGAACAATGGGAATAGGTACCACAAGTAGTCAAGTAAGAACCAAATGCAACCTGCTCGATTGATTGCGCAAACTACTCGTGTCTGACAAACAATAACAATGACAGACTCACAGTAACAGTAACTGACACACAGTAACAGTAACATGCAGTAACAATCAATAACAGACTGTCAACAACAACAGTCGAGTTCAAATGATACCTTTGATATAAATCATATAATTGAATTTATGATTAAGCACAAGGGCAATGCACACTTGCATATTTTCCCTCAAAATACTATTTTTTTTCAAAAGACTATACAAACCGATAAATATGTTTAAGCAACAAGTGCTTCTTGATTTGGAAAATCTCAAACTTTCCAGTTAAAATATTTTACTCGCAGATAAGCACAAACAACGCATTATAATTTGAGAATTTTCAAACTCCCCAATTTGAGAAAGTTTTACTCACCTTCTTTGAATTTCTTTCCAAAATCAAGCATAAAGCTACGACGGCTTTACGAGGTTCTTGATCTAGTACATGAAATGCCTCGTCACTTCCAAATAAAAGTCCATGTTGAGTCCTAAAATATATTATAATTATAAAGATTATAAATATAATATAAAATAAAGTAATATCTAAGATTTTAAGACACTTAGAAGTGTAACTAATAGTCTACATATCGCACAATAAGATAATAAGGATGTTCGGTCTCAAATCTTAAAATCTGAAGTTCAAAGGGTAAATTTGTAATCTTGGATATATCTTATGTAGAAGGATGATATAAAGAAGGTATGCTTCGAATTTGAAATCATTTGGAAGTCGTTTGACCCATTTCGGCTCAAAAATAAGAAAGTTGTACGATTTTGGAAATTTAATAAAGTAATTGGGGGTCAAAATGAGCTTTTTGAAACTTTGAAAAGTTTTGTGGGTTAATCTGATATTTTAAAGAATTTGATTTGGGTTCAATTCGGAATAAATCAAAACTTAATTTCAAGGGACTAAATTGAAACTTCAAAGGGTCAGATTGAAAATTTTAAAATCTTCAATTGTGTCCAAAATTCTATCTAATTCTCAAAAGCATAACCCTCAACTTTTGACCATTCCAATTCAGCCCCACAACTTAAAAAAAAAAATCCTTCCATGCTCGTTTCTTCCCTTCGTCGGCCCAGCCCCTCTCCGGCGACCATTTGACACCAACCACCATCCCAAACACAAACAAAACACTCAGCCACACACACAAACACATCTCGACACACTCACGCCCGGACCAAAATACATACATAATCTCAAATCTCACCAAAATCAAAAATCGAGTTCAAAATCATGAATGTCGTGAAGAGGGCTTTCATCTAATATAAAGCTCATTAAATTCTGGTATTCCAAATGGCCAAAATGGGGTTGCCGGCATCTGGCGGTTTGAGGCTCCGTCACTACTTATCCGACATCAGTTCTCAGAATTAAATATATAATAGAATACTACTCATCTATACGAACAAATCGATATATAAAACAATAATTTCGGACCTGCCGTTTGCCAGAAATCGGCCGACGAAGTTCGACGGCGCCGGACGAAACGTGACAGCGCACAGGAACTTCTCCGGCGTTTTGCCGATGATCGAGAGCTCCGATTGACAATTCGAAGGTGGCGTTGGAAACCTTATTTAAAGAACTTATAACTGTAAAATTTTCGTAAAGATCGAACGGTCAGACTTTTGCCAAATTTCTGACGAAATTCCTGCTGCAAGAGTGTCGGTCGGCAAGAGTTGGAAGAGAAAGGATTGAAAGGAAACTGACCCGTATATCTCAAAGTTCAGCTTATATAAATGAATGAGGCGGTGTAGAATTTGGGCTGGCCTTTGGGCTCAAATTGTTGGGTTGGGCTCAATGGTTTGGGCCTATTTAATTGAATAGGTTTAAAGGATTTTGAACCCGATTTAACACAATGAGTTAAAATAAAAATATACTGTGTATAGTTATTCCCGCTACAAAATTAAATAAATAGAAATAAAAATTTCATAATATCCAATATATATTCCAACAAAATATTATTGTAATAAAATATTTCAATTAATATGAAATAAAAATAGTGATATAAAGAATAATCAAATTAATTTAAATAAATTATAAGAGTATAGACGGGACTTATATGTACATGTAAATTACAAATATAAAAGAATCTCCCAGAAATATAAATATGACTTATTGTGACATTATATTTAAAAGTAAGGAGTATCTCCTACGTACTAATACGAAATTTCTAAGCTATTTGTCTAATTTCAATACTATGTTTACCAAATGACCATAAACCTATTATTTTGCGTAATTTAATAAGCTATGCCATCCTAAGGGGCTACTAAGTCTCTAGAAATATAAAAAAGAATAGAATCTATAATTTCTAATAAATACTTTTCTTTCATTCTCGCTCTATTATAATTAGCACAATAGAATGATCACATAATATTTCCTAAGTTATAAATTTATATTTACTAATTATTTTAACAATGTTAATTATATTGCTTACAATAATAATTAATAATTAACAATCTTAAAACCATCTTCTAAATTATTTATGTTAATAAAAATACAAACAACATATAAGATAATCTTAATTATATAAAAAAATTAATTATCAAAATAATCTAAATAAGCTATACTCATGATAAAACTTAAAATATATTTTATTGTAAAGTTTCAAATAATTTAAAAAAGTAAATTACTTGTTATTTGTAAGATGGTCTAAACATATGTCAAAGGTTATTAACAAGTTTGGTTTAAATATGAATATAAAATATTTTATTCTTAATTCATAAATAGTGATTGGACACCAGTATAATAGAATACGTGTTGAGAACAGAATTACTCGTGATTTTAGATTTTATGTCTTTATAATTATCTTATCTTTTAATAAATCTCATGGAATATACAAGTGTATTAAATTCACCCTATTTGTTAATGTTGTTAACACATTTTCTTATATGTTAGCTACTGGTTACTTCGTATGACAAGTGTCATCTTCCGATAGCTTCATAAGCTGATATTTCATGCTCCGGTGGTTCGGGTTTAAATGACAACTTTTAAGCTTTTTTTGCTTAAGTATGAAATAGTACTTTTTCCGTCACTTATTCCCTTTGTAATAAAAGCTAGGGTTTATGTAGTTGGTGGTTCGGGTTTTATTTTCTACAACTTGTTTTTTTTTTTTTTTTGTTCAAATCCATGAGGTTCTGTATTGTCGATAAATTTCTTTTGGGTTGAAGTTTGTTTAGATCCACTACCCAAAGACTAGTTTCTTTCTTCTTCTTTTTTTTTTTTTTGGCTTAATTCTTATTTTATTTAATTTATGTTAATGGCTTTCTTGGATTTGTTTAGATTTGTGGAATTGAATATGAGTTTGTTGTATTTGAATCAAAATTGCCTTCTTTTTTTTTTTTTTTTGTTAATTAAAGATTTGAATCGAAATTGCCGTATTAATATATTTTTTGTGATTTCTCTATGTCCAGATTCATAATCTTTCATAATATGTTTATGAGTGATTTCTATGATAGTTTTTCAATCTGTCATATTCATGATTTCTAGATGATCTTGTATTAATTGATTGAATTTCTTGTTAATTATAATTTTATTTATTAAAACTAGACTTTCATTTTTAAGGATTGATTGAATTATACATGTATGGATAATTTCATTTCTATTAATATTGGATTGATTGATTTCTATGATTGATTGACCTTTTTCTCAACAAAATACTGGACTTCCATTCATTAATTTTCAATGATTTTTTAATTTTGGTGATTAACTATATAACGTAAGATTTATTACAAAATGGATTCTGGGATTTTTTTCTTTATTTTCTTTCCAGTGTCTACAATATTAAAATGGCTTAATAGCTTGGCAATTTATTACATGCATCTGGGTGCACCTTGCTAGGCGAACTTTGTAAAAGTCTATTATCATTCAGTTATACGTGATAATATATGACAGTTATACGTGATGATATGTGACAAAATTTTAGAGTTTATGGTTTATTTTTCCATTTTAGGGTTTAGTTTTTCATTTTTATGGTTTAATTTTTCATTTAAAGGTTTAGATTTTCATTTTTTTATTTAGTTTTCCATTTTAGGGTCACGACAAAAATTTATCATTCTATCAGTTATATGTGATGATATTTGTTAGTTAAATATGATGATATGTGTCAATTATATATGATGATATATGATTAAAATTTAGGGTTTAAAGTCTAATATTCAATTTCAGGGTTTAGTTTTTAATTTTAGGGTTTAATTTTCCATTTTTAGGGTTTAGTTTTTTGTTTTAGGATTTTATATTTTAGATTTAGAACTTAAATTATTTGGGATGATATGTACCAGTTATATGTGATGACATGTACCAGTTATATGTGATGATATATGTCAGTTAAATGCGATGATAAATTAAATTACTGTGTGCACCCTGCAAGGTGCACCCGTGTCCATGGTATAATGACTCCTCTAGTTTAAATCATGTTGTAATACTAATATAACTTTGTTTCTGTCACGATCACTATTACAAATAAAATTCTATATTCAAACATTTCATTGACGAGTTATTCTACAATAGGAATGTACTTAAGAGTCTTTGAATCTTTTTTTGCACTTTTTCTTAATTTTTGGTGGAAAATTACTCGATTTATATGAGTTGCACATGTCATGAGATTGACTTTGTAGTGTATGCTTTTCTAAATTTATTTTTGTCCATAAATAAGGAATCTTCTTCAGCTTTTTGTAGCGGATTCATTTTCATCGATTTATCTTCTCACTCGGTTATGTTTGTTAACATATGTTGGGTTTGTTATCCTCAGTAAAAAATTATGTCTTATCTAAATCTTTTTGTATGTATTATCTGGAGGATACTTATTCATATTTATGTTCTAAAGTTTTTCAGTTTATATGTTTTATAAAGAAAAAAAAATTGGATTTTTATTGTAAGTTTTTGAATCATTGTTGTTTTTATTCTAGATTTTTTTTAATATGGGTTCTCAAATCCAGATTGTGAAAAAACTTAGTGAATTATGAGAGTGTATTAGATAAGTTGTCAATATTGTCATATTGTGCCTTTTTTTTTTTTTAATTCAATTTATCAATTTTGTTTTTTGAAGGGAAACAACTTATATGTCTCATTAATAATTCAATTTTGTCCTTGAGTTTAATTTTTTTTGTTGGCTTTTAAGATTGTAATGCGATGCTGAATGTTCACACATCATAAAGAACAAAAACCAAAAAAATCGAAATTCTGCTTTTTCTGTTTTTTCCTTATTATTTATCTTAATCCCATTAAGGATGTAAAATAGGTGTTTTTGACAGAGTTTAACATTAAAAGTATAGATTCATAGATTTGTATTCATAAATTTTTTTATTTTTACTTTTTATCGCTTTGTTCGATTGTACTAGTGATATGTTATTTTGTGTTTAGTTGTAAATAATTTCTTTGAAAAATTGTAAGTTTTTTAATGGGAAAATTGAGTTTTTTTGTTGTTAATTGGGTAACATTTACTCAGTATTCTGTTGTTGTTTGCTTTAGAAATTTCATGGTAAGTTTATGAATTTTGTGAGTTTTTCCCGATTGTTGCTAAATTGGTGAACTGTTACTCCATATTCTGTTAAAAGATGTTTTACTCGCATACATATTTGGCGTGAAATGGTCTGTTAGATATTGTTTGGTGCGCGGCCCATTTGTGCCACAAGCTCAAGAAACCTCACTATATCGCTACAAATATCCCCTCCACAATTCGTAGGTTATCAGTACTTTCTCTTTATTCAATTTTGATTTTAATTCATTTGGAATTGAATAATTAAAAATTCAATAGAGGGATTGTTGATTTTTTTTTTTAATTTAGTTTTTGATTTTTGGTTGTTGAATGTAATTAAATGTTCGAAGTTGATTTTGATTAATGGGTTTCAGTAAAAAAATTATCGCCATTGATGAGAAGTTAGTTCTTGATGTTTTCTAGGCATGTGTTTCCTCCCCTGCTTCAAAACCTAGGGATTTTATTCCCCCATTTCTATCCTTCTCGCCGCACTCTCATCAACCCCAAAACAGAAAAAACTCATCTTGCATTCCTTCATTGAATTAATCTTCATCAATTTTGTTTTGCTCGATTATGTTTGTTAATATATGTTGGTCTGTTGTCCCTCAATAAGAAAATTATATCTTATTTGAATATTTTTGTATGTATTATCGAGTGGTTACTTGTTTATATTTATGTTTTAAAGCTTTTAGCGTATCTGGTTTTTAAAGAAAATTTAGTTTTTTCTTTTATTGTAAGTTTTCGAATCATTGTTGTTTTTATTTTGGATTCTCAAATCCAGGTTGTGAAAAAACTTGTGAATCATGAGAGTGTATTGGATAAGTATTGTCAATATTGTCTTATTGTGACTTTTTTTTTTTTCAAATAATTCAATTTTGTCCTTGAATGTTCACACATCATACAGAAGAAAAGCAAAAAAAATTGAAATTATGCTTTTTTTTAGTTTTTTTTTCTTATTATTTATCTGAATCCCATTAAGGATTTAGAAAATGTGTTTTTGATAGAGTTTAACTATGAAATGTAAATTCATAGATTTTGATCCATAAGCTTGTTTTTCTAAACTTTAAGAATCTAACGGTAAATTCATGGATTATTTGTTGATGCTTGTATGTATTTTGCTGATATTGTTACTCTTTAGTTGATTGAGTAGTTGAATGGTTATTGCCGAAATGATATGGTTTTTTGGTTTATCTGTAATTTATAATGGAATCCGAAAAGGTAAATTCACGGATTATTTGTTGATGCTTGTATGTGATTTGCTGATATTGTCGCTCTTTAGTTGATTGAGTGGCTGAATGATTATTGACGAAATGATATGGTTTTGGTTTATCTGTAATTTATGCAATGGAATTTGAATATTTTTGTGAATTCATGATGGTGTGGCAGCAACATTGGCTGATTATTGAACTTGGACCTGGCCAAATGTAATCTAAAGATGATTAAAAATCGTAATCGGAACCGTAGTCAACGATTCAAAAACCAAAACTGTGGTCAAGGGTTCCAGAACTGGAACCGGCTTTAAAGGTTCTGGTTGCGGTTCTCGGTTTTCAAAAGCAGTGGACCGACGGCTAGAACCGATATATATATATATATATATATTATTTAATTTAAATAATGTTAACAAAAAAAATTGACGGTTCCGGTTAAAACTGGAACCGGAGCCGTGGAGGAACCGAAACTACAGGTTCCGATTATGGTTTCCCATTTTGAGGAACTAGGAATCTGCGGTTCCGAAACCGTGGTTAGGTCTAATTGAACTTATGAGATTCTCTTAATGGATATTCTATTCATTGTTCATTATATATCTTTACTGCTTTATTTGTGGATTAATTTCATTTGATGCAAACATGATACTCTTCGCAAGAAATAGCTATTGTGATTTCTTTGGATTCCGTTTATATGGTTTTATTATAATTATAGGATTGTAAAAATCCATTATTGTACTTGAATTTTCTTATTTAATAATGTGCATTTCGACCTAAGACTTGGTCCAAACAGTCTTTAGTTATTCTATTTGATTAATGTAAATGTCATTGTCTTATCCAAAGTATTTTGTTACATCACTGTTGAGTTGAGCGAGTTGAGCTTTGGATTTTGTTATTTGAAAGATAATAACGTCAGTTTCTGTTGCTACTTATGAAATATGTAAACCCTTATTATCTATTGTATGCTCCAAATTTCATCATTTTTCTTTTAGTTTTCACTATCATTTGGGGGGTTTGCTTAATTAGCTAAAGCAGCGGGGGCGTGTTATCTCTAAAATTTCTAAACTCTAGAATACTAAAGATATTAGAAAAAAGAAAAAAAGGTTTGGGTGAGTTACAAATAACTCAAAAGATTTTTGAAAGTTACAAAAATTACCCATGAGATTTGAATTTTGTTTTAAACTTCAGGGATAAATTGTAGTATTTCTATAAATATCATTGTTATTTCTTGAGAAATACTTTTTACTTATGAATGAGGACAATGTAAGATTAGTACTGTAAAAGGGGCCAGTCCGCCGCGGGCTGCCCCAAAACGGGGCGGGCGCGGGGCAGCCCATTTTTTCGCGGGCCTGGAAAACTAAAGTCCGCGGCCCGCCTGCGGGCCAGCCCGCGGACTGTCCATTTTTTTTAAATAAAATCTTATTTTTATGTTAAAATTTATAAAAATTAAAATTAAAATTTTAAAAATATTATTATAATATTTAAAGTATTTTAACGGGATCATAGAAAATAAAAGAATACAAATATGCCTTCAAATTTAACAAATATAAATTATAATTATAATTAAATATAAAAAATAAAAAATAAAAAAAGAAAAAGAAAACGGGTCCAGCCTGCCCCGGCCTGCGGTCTTCACGGAGCGGGCCAAAAAAGCTCGCGACTAAACGGGTTGCGAGAAGGGCAGCCCAAGCCCGCCCGTTGGCGCGGGCTGACGGGCCATCCCGCAAGCCAAAACCCGTTTTGACAGTGATTTTACTTTCTTTTGTAACATTCGAAACCTTAGATAATTAATGATATAACAAAATAAAAAATAAATAAAAAATTATGGCTAATTACAAAAAGAACCCAAATATTTTTGAAAATTACAAAAACTATCATTGAGGTTTGATTGTGTTTTAAATTTAAGGTGCTATATGTAATATTTTTATAAATACCATGATATATTTGAAATATTCCTTGCTAATGAATGAGGAAAATATCAGATAATATATTCTTTTTAAAATTTTCAGAAACTTGGGGATTTTTCATAATAAACTCAAACCCCGAGAGCATTTTTGTAATTATCCCTGAATTTCAATTCTCTAAAATTTCCAAACTTCATATTAATTGGTTAGACATGATGAAACAGGTTTTCGAAGGCTAGAAAATTCGATATCAAAGCAAGCGTGGGGTGAGTATTCAATGGAGGAAGGATTTCTAAGTTGTTAACATTAATTCTTAATTTACTTCTTAAGTTAGTGTATTTCTCTTTTGTAATGAGTTAAATTATACAAATTATATTACAATAAATCTTTGTACTTCTCACGTCTACAGTTAATCTACATAATATCATTATTTGCCAAAATCGGGTTTTATTTCGGCAAACTACTATTTTTATAAGAAGAAACCAAAAAGATCAATAACCACAACTTATATGATATAATTAAATAAATAAGTTTCTATTTATTATTTGTTTCACAATGAATATAAATATGGTTCATAGTAAAACTCTCTTCAATGTCCGTTATCGCAGTTTTATGTCGCAATTTCTTAAGTTGAGAACTGTAAAGAATCGATAAATCTTTGTTGCGATGAGAATGGTATTATTTTTTCAAAATTTGTAAAAAGATAATTTTTTTTTTTGTGTATTAATAATCACTTTTCAAAGTTAATAATTCTTTTTAATAAATTATACAATTTAATTTAATTTTGATCAATGTAGTATAACTAGCGGATATATAAACTAGCTTGTTCATAATTCCAAAGTTGAACACTCATCAGATTTAGATATAAATCACCCCTATATATTAATGTAAAGTCCTCCTAACCTATGTGTATGCTTCTTACGTTTCGTTTGCCAAATAAAAAATTTTGATGTTTCGTTTGCTTTGTGTCATTCGAGCCTAGTATTTACCTAATTTAATACTTTTTTTATTGTATCTTACCTAATTCAATACTTTTCTTTTTATTATATTTTACCTAATGTAATTATCTTATCATATTTTTCTTTATTCAATACTTTACTTTGATTCCCCTAATATAAAAATATAAATAAGTCATATATAATTAGTAGATAAGATTTAAATTAGTTATTTTAATTAAAAAAAACTAAATATAAAATAATTTTAACTACAATAAAAACTTTATTAAAAAATAATTAAATAAGTTTTATTGATAATATAATTTAAAATAATTTTAATTTTGGAGTTTCAAATATTCAATATAGGTAAGATATGAGTTATTTACAATAATCTAAGTATGTAACTAAATATTAGTAATGTATTCAATTTAAACATAAAAATATTAAATTATATCTAATAATTAATAAACATTGATTAGACATCAATACAATAAGACACCGGTTGAGAATATGAAATCTTTTGAATATTTCAAAGTATGAAACTAATAGTTATTAATAAATTTATTCTAAATATTAATATATAAAATAATTTAATAATAATAATAATAATTAATAAAATAGATATTAGACATGGGTTTAGAATGTGACGCCTTTTGAGTTTTTGTAAGTATGTAACTTAGATCATTTATGAATTTAATTTAGAAATCAAATATAAAATTATTCAATATTTATAATAATTAATAAAAAAATCACGGGTCCAGAATACAATATCAATTTTTAATCTTAAATTGAAAATTCAGTAATTATCACAAATATTTTTTTTATATTTTATCTTTTGATAAGTCCCGTGTAATACACGGGTGTTAAACATGTTTATATTAATGCAAAATCTCATATCTACGTGTCTGCTTCGTATACTTTGCTTGGATAATATTAAAAAAAAAATGGTGATTCGGTTGCTTATATGTCATTCGAGCCTAATATATACCTAATTTAATATTTCTCTTTTATTGTATCTTGCCTAAATTAATATTTTTATTATTATTATATTTAGCCTAACTTAATAGTGTTCTTTTATTACATCTTATCTAATTCAATAAGTTTCTTTTATATATACTCCTAATATAAAAATATAAATAAGTCATATATAATTAGTAATAAAAAAATCTAAATTAATTATTTTAATTAAAAGACAGATTACATATGAAATAATTTTAATTACAAAAAAAGACTTATTTATGAAAATAATTAAATAAATTATATTTACAATAAAAGTTGAAATAATTTGTTTTTAAAATATTAAATATTTTGTATAGGTAAATTACGATATATATGTAATAATTGGAATATGTAACTAAATATTAGTAAATGAATTCACCCTAAATATAAAATATAAATTTATATAATAATAATTAATTAATATTTATTAGACAATGACACAATGCGAGAAGGCTTCATAGTATGACACGTTTTGGATTTTTCAGAATATGTAACTATTATTATTAACAAAATTAATCTAAACATAAAAATATAAAATGAGTTATTAATAATTAATTAATATAGATTAGATATGGGATGGAAATGTGATATCTTTTGAATTTTTACAATTATGTAAATATAATTATTAACAAGTTTAATCCAAACATTATAATATAATATTAATTAATAATTGTAATAATTAATAAATTGAACATGGCATGTAGACGTGTCCAGACGGTTCGAACCGCCGGTTCGGTTTCGGCGGAAACCTCGAACCGGAACCGAACCGTGAAATCGGACGGTTTGCGGCGGTTTGCAAACCGCCGGTTCACGATTTGGTTCTGGTTCGGTTTGGCCGGTTTGAACGGTTTTCCCAGTTTTTTCTTTACTCAGTCGATCGACTAAGTAGAAGTCGATCGACTGACTCGCCAAAAATTGCCAAACCTTCTGTTCTCCAGTCGATTCGAAGAGATCTAGTCGATCGACTGATAAACCAGTTGATCGACTGACCAATCTAGTCGATCGACTGGTCAATTAGTCGATCGACTGGTCACATTTACAATATTTGAAGTTTAAATAAAAAAATTATATTAGAAGAGTTTTAATAAATTCAAAAAGAAATTGGACTTGAACTATTTTCAAATATTTGAAGTTAAAATTTGAAATTTTAATTTCAAATAATTGAAGATAGTCCTACGTATCCCTTATCTTGGGAATCAGAATTCACGTAGTTCTCACTTACCTTACTAATCTTGGAATCGGAAGCGGTGGTGCGGGGGATAACATACTCATCCATTTACCGACTCGTTGCTAGATCCCGTAGTATCATAATACGTCTCGCTCTCTTCATCTTCACTAAGAGCATTTTTTTGTTTCCGTCGATCGGCGTTGACCCAATCATGCAATAACATTTGACACTCGAGATTGTGAGGTGTAAGTTTGGATCTCCTCTCGTCCAGCATGTACCCCCCTTCACTAAATGCTTGTTCGACTGAAACGGTTGATACGAGAACGGCCAATATCTCCCTCGCAATGATGTTAACAACCGGATAAAGTGATTTCCTCGATGCCCACCAATTCAAAATATCAAACTCGCTGTCGGCTTCATTTTCTCCCAACGTTCTATACTCAAAAGCCATTGTTAGATAAGATTCAAGTTATAGATAAGGGTAAGAACCGAATGAATAGCCCAAACGCCCCATTCGTGACTTTTTTTGTTTCAAAAAATCTTGAAATCCCTCAATTTCATCGTCGTCGTCACCACTTCTACTAGGATTACCACTTCTAGTAGAAGTTTGTCGCCAGGAACTCATAGGAAGAGGACCATCAAAATTTATACTTTCTTTAAACATATCATATAAATACTTTTTCACATTTTGAATAATATTTTCAACGGAAGGATATTCATAGTCTTCAAACGGCAATAAAGTATCATAATAACTATTAAGATAAACCACTTTCTCTATTATTAGGATCTAATAATGTATCAACTAAAAATATACTTGGAATGTAATGAAAATACTTCAACCATTTTTGTTTCATAGAAATAACACATTCTTCCAATCGTTCATTTTTCATGCACTCTTTAAAAACGAATGCAATTTTAACACAATTTTCAACCACAAGGTGAGAAGTAGGATAATAAACATCAAAGAATAAATTAGTAGCATCATTAAACACCTTTAAAACTTTTTTCAAATAATTACACGTAGACCATTGGTTTGTATATAACATAATCCCGATTTCTTGTTGGGCAAAAAACGAACACAAAACCTCTCTATACGAATATGTATCTTTCAATAATTTATATGTAGAGTTCCAAAGAGTAGGCACATCGGTTGAAAAATTTTTAGGTTCAAACCCGTTTTTCCTACAAAATCTTGCCCATTTTCGTTGCAAAGAATTATTTTTATGAATACACGTGACCGCCGCTTTAATTGGAGAAAGTTCATTTTTCAAAACATTCAAACCATCTTGAGCACACAAATTCAAAATATGGCATATGCATCTAATATGAAAAAATAAGCACCAATAGATGGTTTACAAATACTAATAAGCTCATTAACACTCGCCGTATTAGAAGTTGCATTGTCAAACGAAATAGAAAATATTTTTTCAAGTAAACCATATTCTTGACAAATCAAATGAATTAATTGACAAATATTATGTGCATTGTGAGGAGCTTTAGAATCTCTATATGCAAGCAAACGTTTTTGTAGAGTACATGAATTATCAACCCAATGACATGTAACATCCATGTAAGAGTTTCGTTCCCAATGATCACTCCAAACATACGAGCAAATTGAAACTTTGTTTCTTAAACTAGCAAATTCATTACATAAGTTTAACTTATATTCACCAACAACTTTTTAATATCACGAGTAAGGGTAGAGCGTGAGATGCTCGTACTCGAGGGATTAAAAGAAAGTTGGGTGAATTTAGCATATAAATCATCACCGGCAAAGTTAAAAGGAAGAGATRTAGAAGAAACAAATRTTGCTAATTCCTTTCTATGAGTAGCGTCGGAATATGTAAATAAAGAAGAGGAGTTCGTACTTACTTGTCCTCCTTGTAGTTGCGTTTGAGTCCTATCGATGCCYACTTTGTCGGGGTGTTTGTTGTTGAGATGGTTGTGCATATTCCCATATCCTCCTCCTTCTAGAAATTGGTAAGATGATGTACAATAGTTGCAAGTYACACGGTACCTCCTTTTTCGTTTTTTGCCGTCTTTCGGAGGTAGCTCGTTTGCGGGTGGCTGGATTTCGATTTTTTGAAAATATTTCTCAAAAATATCGGATTATAACTCCGTTGTTGCCCGAGAACGAGTTTTTGGACTTCTTGGAGGAGGCAATTCATCCTCTTCTTCAATGGGCGGCACATCTTCACCGGCAAAGGCGGCTCGATAAGTTCGATAAATGTCGGTATCACTCCAATATTCGTCAATTTCGATGCGATTGGGATTGTAGTCCCCGATCGAAGGAGTGTTGCATTGTGATAAGCCGATGGGATGGACATTGGCGTCGTCATCGAGTGCTATACTCTTCCCCTTATCGGCTCGACGGGAACGAGAAGAACCTCCACGGCTTGACATTTTTTTTTAGAAGTTAAGATTAATACAAAAAAATAAGAAAGAGTAGTAGTGGGCTAAAGTAGTAGGATTATAAATTTAGAATTATAACTAGAAAGTACGAAATATATTTGGAATTATAACACTACACTTAAATAAGTTTAGTTTAGAGTTATGAAGGCTTGATAATTATTAAAGAATTTTGGAAATTACAAAATTTGCAAAGAGGGACAATGTAGAATAGAGAGATTATAGAAGATGAGAGGATGGTGTGAGAGAAATGAGTTGGGAATGGGGGGTATTTATAGGAGTGGGAAAAAAAAAGCGGATAAACCGCCCGGTTTTGGACCAAACCGGATGGTTTCGGGGCGAACTGGCGGTTTGAATCAACGGTCACTTGATCTCGACCGTTGATCATCAACGGTCACAAGATCAAGACCATTGATTTCAAACGGCTCGCTGACGACTCAGTCGATCGATTGGATTTTTTTTAATTCTCTAACCGGCGGTTTGAACTGCCGGTTTACGATTTGGGGTATGGGGAAATCGGAACCGCAACCGCCGGTTGCGGTTTAAACCGTGGTCAACGGTTTGCGCAATCGTTGACCACCGGTTCAAACCGGCGGTTCATCCGGTTTGACCAAACCGGTGGGCACGTCTAATGGCACGGGTAGAGAACACATCCTTTTAATTTTTTATTTTAAATTTAAAACTTTATAATTTTTACAAATATTATTTATATTTAATTTTTTTATAAATCTCGTGTAATATACTAGTGTTAAACTAGTAATAAAGAAATTAAACTCATACGCAAATAACACGCGTGTGTATAAAAATTAGGGGAAATTACTATTTAGTGACAAAACCAAACTTGTGTTTACCATTTAATCCTTTTAATTAGTTTTGCCTATTATTAATTAATAAATGGTAAATAGGAATGGACTGTACCGCCCCTAAATAAAACCACGAGACATTTTCCCTCAACTACTACAGATCTTCCTTTCCGTGGAAAATGAAGACTGATTACTCTCATGATTTTGTTTCATATTCCTTTTCACAATCATCTCACAAATTTCGAACTCAGAATAACTCCTTTTAGAATTTAATACTAATCAAATTCCGTTAAATTAGTATGAAGTTCTAAAATATCTTTCCAAATTAGTATGAAATTCTCGTATAAATTAGTACGAAATCTTAGTATGAAATTTTAAAGGAAATTATGAAATTCGAACTGCTCCGATTCTTCATATAAATAGTACGAAATCATTTTAAAGGAAAATATGAAATTCGAACTGTTCCGATTCTGAAAATCGTTCTTCATATAAATAGTACGAAATCTTATTAGTATGGAATTTTAAAGGAAAATATGAAATTCGAACTGTTCCGATTTTGAAAATCGTGTGAATTGCATATTGGAAATTGTGTAAGTAATTATGTGAATTGTAATGACATGTGAACCATACATCGAATCAGAGAATAAACATTTGTGTGCAGATAATTTTTGCGTGAAGTTAAAATTTATAGAAGATGGTTTGTATTAATTTAGTTCGTAAATTTGTAATGTATGTATATGAGTTAAATATAAAAAATATATAAAAAAAGTTTGTCCTAAATGGAAGTTAAAAATTTATAGAAAATGGTTTGTATTAATTTAGTTCCAATAGGGTAAATTTGTAATACATGTATATGAGTTAAATATAAAAAATATATAAAAAAAGTTTGTCCTAAATGGAATATGATTCTTTATTTCCGGCCTAATCAGTAAAAGCCCCTAAAAATTATTATTTTTTATTTTTCTAAGGAAATAATAAAATTGCGATAAAAAGCTTATGAAGGAAAGCGCTGCATTAATTTTGCATTTTTACTTCGGAGTTTTCACCGTTTTTTATTACTTAGAAGTCCCGGCAACTACGTGCGCAAACGACGTCGTGTGGTGACTTTCTTCTTCCCCTTGGTGCTCTTCTTCATCTTCGTTTTTCAAATCCCTCTCCTCTGAATTTCCCCTTTCTAATTTCTTAAACCCTATCGAAATTTTGCGTAAATACACTGATCAGATCGACAATCGAAGTGAACATTCTGAGAAAGAAGAAATGGTTATGGTAACAGCCGTACGAGATTACGTAAATCGCATGTTACACGACATCTCTGGCATGAAAGTCCTCATCCTCGACTCTCAGACGGTGCTTTTTTCTGACCTTTCTCATAAATACTTTTTAAATTTTTTTTTTTTTATGTTTTCATAACTTCAATTGTTCTCGATCGACTGCACATTCTTACTTTTGATATTAGTAATTAACATCAGAAACTCTGTAATGTGTTTTGATTCAAATAAAAAAAAATGGTAGTTTCAGCTGTTGAGTTTTCGGCGGTGACGAAACTATGGGGTTATTGCTTACTGAAATTGAGCTTAATAAGAAGATCTCGGCCTGTGATTCAAAAATTCGTTTGTTTTGGGTATTTGTAGGGCGTATAATGTGTCAATAGTTAGAATACAAATTAAGAAATAGATCAATTAACCGATCGCAGTCTGTCTCATGAAAATTAAATTATTCCTAATATTGTTTGATCATAATATAACAAATAAGTGCAATGTTAGCTAAATTTACAATTTCGTGTTTTGCAACTTAACGTCTTAATTGATTTTGTAGTCTTAATTGATTTTGTAGTCTATGATTTAACTTTTTTTGTTTTATTTATTTATTTTTGAATACATGTATAATTATCTTCAATGTTTTCCAGGTTAGTATTGTGAGTGTAGCATATTCTCAATCCGAGCTTCTTCAGAAAGAAGTGTTCTTGGTGGAGCTTGTAGATTCCATTTCCAAGTCTAAAGAGCCCATGTCACATCTTAAAGCCGTTTATTTTCTCCGTCCAACATCTGAGAACATTCAGCTAATGAGACGCCAGATGGCTACTCCTCGTTTCGGAGAGTATCACCTCTGTGAGTATCATTTTTCATTATTACATGATTGCCATCACAAATAAAAAGGGAAATAATTTGTGTTTTTTTCCTCTCTCATAATTCCAGATAGATTTTACATTGGGAAGTTATTGGTATATTTAAATTGTGCTTATAAATTGCTCAATATTATTTAATTATCACTGGTCATGTTGTTTACAGTTTTCTCCAATATGTTGAAAGATACTCAACTTCACAATTTAGCTGATGCAGATGAGCATGAAATAGTTCAGCAAGTGCAGGTAAACCTGTAAATTCCACTTGATCATAGTTGGTTAAATTATCAATTTTAGTTAAATTTTCTGGTTTCTGTCTCAGATATGTATATTTCATCGATATGCAGGAGTTTTATGCAGACTTTGTTGCACTTGATACCTATCACTTTACTTTTAATATCGCTTCAAACCACATGTATATGCTTCCCGCTGTGGTGGACCCAACAAGTTTACAGCACTTTTGTGATAGAGTAATTGATGGAATCGCCGCCATTTTCCTGGCTTTGAAAAGAAGGCCTATCATTCGTTATTCACGAACATCCGATATTGCGAAAAGGATAGCACAAGAAGCATCGGTGAGAACACACATGGCTATGACTCTGTTTCTTCGAACCTAATCTTATGGCCAACACTTTCATCTAATTAATCATAGGGTTATTTACAAAGAGTGCCCTTGAGGTTTGGCCTAATTACAAGCAAACCCAGCTAACTTTCAAAATTATTTTGTTTTACATTTACCCTTTCGAAAGCCAAAATTTAATTAAAAAAAAAAACCCTTTACATTTATAAAATATTACAGTTAGCCTCTTAATTTTAATAATGAATCAAACTTCAGGGGTATTTTTTGTAATTTTGAAGTTAGCTGGGGTTTTCTGTAATTGTGTCAAACCTCAAAAGTACTTTTAAAAAATATTTCAAAACCCTCCCTTACATCTATAAAAGTATTACAACTAGCCCCTGAATTTTAAGAATGAATCAAACTTGAGGGGTATTTTTGTAACTTTGAAAGTTAGCTGTGTTTTTCTGTAATTGTGTCAAACCTCAAGGGTTCTTTTTGTAGTTACCCCTTCCCTTAATCATATGCTTACTGAACTCTATGCTATTGGGCAAAATTGACTTTAGCTTTCTTATATGGGGATACTGCAGAAGCTCATGTACCAGCAGGAAAGTGGACTTTTTGATTTTCGGCGATCAGAAATTTCTCCTTTGTTGCTTATTGTTGATAGGCGGGATGATCCCGTCACTCCCCTGCTGAACCAATGGACATATCAGGTAATATGCTCTTTCTTCATAGACGAGAATTATTTTTTCTCTAGTTAATCTGGTTTAGCAACTTATTTACTGTTATTATTGTCCATAGGCGATGGTTCATGAATTGATAGGTATTCAAGACAATAAGGTTGACCTCAGAAACATTGGAAAGTCAACAAAGGATCAAGAGGTTATTCTCAATTTTAAATAAGCTATGCGTTCCTACTTTATGTTTGAAAATGCACGGTTAAATTTTGATCTGAGTTTTGTTATTCGTACTCTCAGGAGGTTGTATTGTCTTCTGAGCAAGACACCTTTTTCAAAGCCCACATGTACGAGAATTTCGGAGATATTGGAATGAGTATTAAAAAGATGGTGGATGATTTTCAACAAGTTTCAAAAAGCAATCAGAATATTCAAACGATAGGTTCGTTTTTTCAGACATGTGTGTGTTCTGCTTTAGAGATAGATGTTCAATCATGACAAACATTTGTGTCTAACCGCCTGACGGAGTTCATTCTGTTAGGCAGAGCCCAAATTTTAGTTTTTTAGGGTACTTTTTTTAGTTTTTTATTTAGTTTAGTTCTTAGGATTTTCCAGTTTTTTAGGTATTCATTTTCTTTTCATTTTTAAGGGTTCTTATTTTATTTTTTAGTTTGTTTATTTTTTTCAGTGTTTTCTATTTTTTTTGGTATTATTTTATTTTAAGATTTAGTTTTAGAGACCTGCCTAACATTTAGGCAGTTTGACAGGAGTGTGCCTCGACAATCATATTTTCTGTTTCGTGGTTGCATAATTGTCTCAACTTTTTGTGCCTAGTGATGGTCTCAGAAAATGTTGACATATTTGATTTTGCGCAGAGGATATGGCCAAATTTGTTGACAACTACCCAGAATACAGGAAAATGCATGGCAATGTATCCAAGCACGTGACATTAGTTACCGAGATGAGCAGAATTGTTGAAGAACGTAAACTTATGTTAGTTTCGCAAACAGAACAAGAATTAGCTTGCAACGGTGGGCAAGGGGCTGCATTCGAGGTATTATAATAAAATTGGCAGAAATATGAAGAAAGAAGCTCATTTAAAATTAAGGAAAAAACAAATACGAGGGACCCACATTTGATCAGTGTAGTAATGAATTGCCTTCTACTGTGATTTTTGTGCAGGCTGTTACGAATCTTTTGAATAATGAAAACGTATCTGATATTGATCGTCTACGCCTAGTTATGCTGTATGCTTTGCGATATGAGAAGGAAAGCCCCGTTCAGCTGATGCAATTATTCAACAAGTTGGCATCCCGTTGTCCCAAATATAAGCCAGGGGTATGCGTATTTTTATTTTTTTTTCAACTATGCAATCAATAATGCTGAAATATATATACATGACATTCTGTATTTATGTTGAATTGACAGCTTGTGCAGTTCCTACTAAAGCAAGCAGGGGTTGATAGACGAACTGGGGATCTTTATGGGAACAGGGATTTTCTGAATTACGCGCTTAACATGGCTCGTGGACTTAAAGTTTGTCTACAAGTCTTTTGTATCTATTTTGCTTAAACCGCAGGTCCTAGTTTCTGAAAAATGATTTTTCTCACTCTTTTTTTTTTTTTTTCCTTTTTTTCCCCCAGGGCGTGGAGAATGTGTACACCCAGCATCAGCCTCTGCTATCTCAGACAATGGAGAGCATTGTTAAAGGCCGTTTGAGAGATGTGGATTACCCTTATGTTGGAAATCATTTCCAACAAGCTCGGTAAGATTTATAAAGATCATGCCGTATTTGAAGTTGCATGATTACATGGTTTTTGCCTCTAGATCGTTTTTCAGTTTTTTGTTAGTATCTTATAAAAGATGGGCCACGTCACGATACTATTCGGTTGTCCCACAAAAATAGGCTTGTCATTGCATTTAGTATGTAGTTACTTTTTCATTTCCATGTATACCCCAATTTCTAACATTTACGGAAACCGAGCAGGCAATGAATAAACAATTAATTAGCCATAGGGACATAAATGCAAATACAATATTTTACCTATATTAACCAATATTTTCTAATCTATTTGAAATAACTATAAGCCTATCTTTGTGGCCGGAGGGATTATATTTTTAATTAGTAAATCCTTTTTTTCTATTTAATTATAAATATGTGTAACTCAACAAATGAGTGTTTATAGTGTCTATTTGATAATTATATATATATATATATATTTCTTTGACAGGCCACAGGATGTGATAATTTTCATTGTTGGTGGAACTACTTATGAGGAGGCGCGCTCCGTGTCTCTACAAAATGCTACAAATTCTGGAATTCGTTTCATCCTTGGTGGTTCTGCTATCCTCAATTCGAAGAGGTACGTGTGGCTTTTTTTTTCTTTTTATGTATTTACTGAGCACAAAAGAAAAAAAAAAAACTTGCTATCTTTCAAATTACAAAAATACCCCCTCACGAGACTGCAAATCTGTAATTTGTAAAAGAGAAACAAATGTCAAATGGGAAACTTGTAATTTGTAATTTGAAAGATATCCTTCTTTTTCTTCCCTTTTTTGTAAGTAGGCTAAACTGCAAGGGTAATTTTGTAATTAACCCTTTTGGTTCTACTTTGTCACTGTTAATTTTCTGTAAGATGTGTAAATCTCCACTTTTGTGGGTTTTGCGTAAAATTTTGGTAACTGGTGATCATTTAGGTTTTTGAAGGAGCTTGAAGAAGCTCAAAGAATTGCTCGGACAAGCAGTAACGTGATATGAGAAACTCGATTACAACACGCCACATTTTTCTTCACCTCCGGGAAGAGATGTAAACTATAGCAGTTTTGAGGATTTCTTGCAAAAAAAAAAAAAAAACTCAGGAACTGGCGATATTCTTGGTCGAAACTGTACAGAGTCTCGATAACTGGTGGTAATTCGATTTTGGTTCCTAAGAAAATTTGGGTAACAGCTGAAAACTGAGTTCGTTTGACGAAAATGCTAAAAGGGCAATATTGTCCTATACCACAATGTAGATGGTTTTAAGCTGGAGTGTGTTTGTTCAATACGTTGTTGATCATGTATGTAGTTTTCACTGTACAATTAATTACTGAGTTTTTTTTGTTTTGTTTTGTTTTGTTTTTTTTAATACTACGATTATCCGAGTGTAATAGAAATCTTGCAAGTTTTTGAATTATTTTTATTACTCTAAAATTATCAAAAGTTTGCAAGAAATTCTCAGAGTACCCCATAAAAACCATTGACTCAAATTCAGAAGATAAGAATAAATAAATGTCAGTTGAATGATTTTTTTGATTTATTTTTTTATTTTTGTTGATCATTGCATATCATATTATAGTAAGAACACAAGTAGTATATAAAGACAAATACTCTATTACTTAATTTACCTATAACTTCCAAACCTCAGCACAAATCATTCTTACATTCCTTAAAACTGCTCATCTGAATTTATAATTGAATGTACCATTCTCCAAATCATTTTATATAGTTTAGAATGAGAGGTTGTTGGACCAAGTTTTATTTGAGTTTTTTTTTATAAATTCTCTATTTTTAATATTGCCAATTACTTGGTCCTCGTTGCTTCAGGTTAGAAACAAGATTGTGAATCTATAAGATGTTAATATCGATAATTTTTATAATTTACTTAGCCATTAGCATCCATTTCCAAAAATAATAAAAATAGTAAAATAAATATAAAATTACTTCGAACGGAGCTGTCTTAACAAATCACTTTATCAAATTTCAAAATCTGGTGTGCAGATGAACAAAGCCCCCTCGAAAGTTGAAATTCGGAAGCCTGTCAATAACTCTTTTTTGCTTGTACACAAGAAGACAAAATCCAGCTTAAGGATTGGGTATACTCAAACTTGAAGTCCAAGCAATTACACTTACCTCGAAATGGCTTCCTCGAGAGATGGTGACTGATGAGACTTAGACATTTTTTATTTATTTTTTAAATACAGCAATTGTAAATGTAATTTATCGTCTACTGTACGAAATAATTAAAAGTGTAAAATAATAAAATAGTAACATTTAATTTTTATTAAAAAATTAAAAAATAATAATAATTTTCTCTTTAATTTAAAATATAAATACGACGAATAGAAAAAAATAAAAAAAAATTATAAATTGCTACAGATAAAATAGGAAGAATGGATAGTATAGTACATTTTATTGCTTTCATTACTTAATAATATGTAGTCAAAATATAATTTATAATTTTTATTATTTTTTAAATACAATAATTGTAAATGTAATTTATCGCTCGGGATTGATCATTTCATGAAATTAAAAAATATGATTGATATTATAGTTATAAGTATCAAATGATCGTAATATTCTTTTGTTTAAAATAATTAAAAATGTGAAATAATAAATTTTGGGGTGAAAGTAGTAAAGCAGTAATGTTTAATTTTTATCGAGAAATTAAAAAATAATAATTATTATTTTTTTGAATATAAATACGGCGAATAGAAAGTGACAAAAAAAAAATTACAAATTACAGCAGAAAAAATAGGACAAAATAGGACAATACATTTTATTGCTTTCATTACTTTTTATATATTTTATTTAGTATATAGTCAAAATAAAACTTATAATTTTTATAAGAAAATATTACTTCTTTAACATATGATATGATCTCATAGTAATATTATGACAATCGAAAGAATACTTATAATGTATATATACATCGTATAAATTCTATACAACCAATTGGACTAGGTACTCTAGCAACATAAAGTAGATTTTCTCTCTTTTTTCTATATTTCTTTTCTTTTATTTTTAAGATTCTTGAAGCTTCTTGGAACTTAGTTTCATATCGGTTTGAACTAGATTTGACATTTTAGTTTAGAAGCTTATAAAATCTATATTTCTAAAAATCCCATCAAATTATTTGTACTACTTTATTAACATACTTGATCATACCTCTTAAATTGTATATCATTTTTCATGGTCTATGATGCATGTAAATGATTACAAATTTGCAGATGAAGATGATCCATAATTGGCAAATCAAAAGATGATTACTTGATCCATAAATATATGCAATTAAAAGGAAAACTAAATTATATTTCATATATATATAACCATTAAACATACATAATAAGAAGAGGACAAAAGTCCACATACAAAAAGTCAACTAAATCCACTCACTACATAGCCAGTAACCTCATCATCAAAATGGCTAACAAAAAAGACCAAATATTAAAAGACTCATAAATAAATTAAAATTACAACCATAGCTAACATAATTTTAGATAATAAAACAAAAGGGCTTAACAATTAAATGTGCATAATTGCTGAACCACCTGGAGAAAATCTTGAAAACAACCATTTCCATTGCCATTAGTTGGTATAAATTGTGAGAAATTTAATTCTGAAAATTTAACCCTTTTGCAATTTTCAGAAAACCATTTGGAATGCATATAACCAACTTTTCTCCATGGAGGGACATGCAACCTCCTCTCTCTAAGGGACTGTTTGGCAGCTCTGCAAATCAAAGAAATCAACTTTTCCATCTTTTCTTCAGTGCCCACAAATATCAAAGGGATTGCATTTGTGAGTTCTTGATAATCTTGTGTTGGCCTTGCTAGTTCAAACTGTGTTCTAAAATCCAAGTCAACTATTAATCTCTCCTCTTTGCACCCATTTTTGCCTTTCATTGTCACATCAACATATTCATATTCACCCTTGAATTGGAAAACTGAAAATAAAATTATAAAAATATTTTAGAATTTTTTTTCTCAAGAGATTGTAAAAATATAAAATTAAATAGAGAAATTTTTTTTTTTACCTGAAGGTGGTCCAAAAGGAGTAGACCAGGATGTTTTACAAAGATGGGCTTCATAATTATCCATTTCCAAACTGAAAACAACCCATTTTCTTAAATTATTGAGTTTCTCCATAGATTTCATATCTTTCAAGTAGAACAAGATTTTCTCATGTATCTCAGTTTCAGCATCTGTTGTTTCCTCCATAATCTCCTGAAAAAAAAAATTGAAAAAAATATCAGTCACACACACATATACATGATGATCAAGAAAATATATATATTTTTTCTTTAAAAAAAAAAAAAAGATTGGCCAAGTGAAAATACCTGTAGAGAAAAATATATTGGGCTGTCATCAACATGAAGAGGTTTTGATTGAGACAAAAAGCAAGAATCTTGTATTGTTGAGCCTATTTCTATATAGTCTTTGATCATTTGAGAAAGCTTTTCATCTTCTGATATACTCATCTTATTTTCTTGCTTGAGATTTTCAGATAATAAAGCTAGAGTACTACTTATATATATAGAGTACTGTTTTTTCCATTTATGTAGAGTACTTGCTTTTTCCATTTTTATACTCATGATGATTACATATAGGCTATAGAGCCTATAGGTATATTAAATAAATAAATAAAATTACAATTTTACCTTGAGTAGGATATGCCCAGCCTTTTAGTACTAACTTAGGTGTAAGGGCAAATGGGCAATGCCAATTTAATTGATTAACCAATTAATAATGAATGTTTGATATCACAAAATATATGTCACTAAATGTGATGTGAACAGAGTTTCATGTCAGCATCAAATCAAATGGATCAACAGCTTTTTGGTGGCACTGCCACAAGATATATACTAAAATGATTGTTATTCTGTGACATATAAATAGGATTGTAATGATATTAATTAATAACACTGGGCTCTAGGTCATTATACTCTGTTTTTCTGTCACAAGACTTTTAATTTAATCAGTTTATCTCCAATTGCAGACTGCGTGTGAAGTTGGTGAAACACTCAAATCAAATGGTGACAATATAAACTTTTCTTCACCCGGACCCCTTCAACCATGTACTACTTTTATTTCTTATCCATTTAATTGCATATTTATTACTAACTACTACTTTTCTTGAGATAAGTCGATAACTACATATCGATCATAGTATGTTTCAGAGTTATCCGTTGCTCCGTGCTGAGCATTTAGTTATTACAAGTATGCATATTTGACATTAGGGGTGTCCCTTTTTTTTTTTTTTAAATTATTTCATATTTTTCATAATTGGAAACTATGGGTGAAATTTAGTATTTTAACAATGTGATCTATTTTTTCTTAATTTTCGTAAAAATAAAAATGTGTTATCTTTGTGAGATGGAGGGAGTATATTACTATTAATGTAGCATGGAATGTTGGTTCGCCTGAACCGTTTTGAGGCGGACGAATGTTTTATCGAGCCAACATTCTCCAACTCGAAGTGTATTGGGAGCTTGACTTGATAAGTAGTGTGTTATGGTTTTGAGTATGTTAAGATTTGAACTGATTAATGATGTTTTCTAGTACGAAGTTAGTTGAGGAACCGAACTGATTGATAAACGGCTCGACCTGGCAAGAGTATGGGCTCAGCTTGGCGAACAGCTGTCTCAATGCGTAATTCATGGGCTTGCGAGGCCCAAAAGCTGTTAGAGTTAGTCATGATTTCGAAAATGAGTCCTAATGAGTGATTTATCCTTTTGTTATGAAAATACCTAATTTTCTTTCAATGATGGGATTCTTTGATTACTTGCTCATCAAACTGTCACTTCTTGTACACAGGGATTAAGATCTTAGTTCTAACAAACAATATTATTTTTGATATTTTACGCGTTGAATGCTTCATAACTACATTCTAACTTGACCATCGAGTGTCTATACCGGGAGCACCTCGGTGCCTTATTTTGCAGGTCGGTTTTATCTCTAACAGAGCTGCCCATTTGACCAGAGGACGTTCAAGTAAATGCCGGAAGAGGTTGGGAGTCGCTCGATCTATTATTGAAGTGTTCAAGTTTCTTGGACACGTCAAGTGACGTTGTATGTGATAAATAGTGACATCAAGTCATTGAGAAAAAGACGTGGGAATAACAATTGTTTTCCAAAAAGCCATGAATTTAAAGAAGCCGAAGAATGGTGAGAACCGTTGGGTTCACAAAGTCGCCCCTTGAAAGAAAGCAAAAGAGAGGCTGCACGTCCCAAGTTTGCGCGTTTGGTATAACGATCATACCTTCCGGCCCTGGTGAAATGGTACACAGATGGAAGCCTTAGTAATCACAATGGAAATTGTAGAGTATGATGTAAGAAGAATATTCATTGAGACCGAAAGTTTGGTGGATGTTTTATTCCGTGAATGTTTTAAGAAGGTGGAGTTACGATAATAAGAAGAGAGTCAGTGTATCTATACAGGGTTTTAGCATCTTGCCCATTAGCGAGGTGACCCTCCCCGTGGTGCTATGAGCTCAAAAGACAAGAAAAATTTATAGGACACATGGTAACATAAAAGAGAATTGAGGCCAACCTAGAGAGAGTGAAGGATGTACTAGACATGCAACCACCGAAGAACGTAATAGAGACTGAAGTGCTCACCGGTAGATTGGCAAGATTGAGCAGGTTTATAGCCAAATTAGCCGATAAAGGATTCTCTTTCTTCCATATTTTGAGGAAATAGGACAGATTTGAGTGGACGAAAGAAGCTCAGAAAGCGTTCGAGCAGCTAAAGGCACACCTGTCTGAGCTACCTTTTCTCACTAATCATTGTCCGGAGAAGACTTAGTTATGTACATCTTGGTGGGAGAAATCACCATCACTTCGAAGCCATACCCATACCAATACAATAGGTCATACTAGATAGCATAAAAGGGGAAGAAATGAAAGGATTCGTAGGGACGTAGAGTTGACGGCAGTGAAAGACTCGACATTCAGGCGATCTGCCCGATGTACTCTCTTTTCAGTCTATCAGTCAAAGAAGACTAAAGACTGCACACTAAGATAATCTAAGGTAAATTGATACACCTTCCATCCCCATGAGATACTATCCGATCCTCTCGTACTTGTTGTACTATTTTCGGCTTGCCCCTTCACCTAAACTCGAACTTAATTTAGCAGCTCTTTCCAAATGGCGCGAATGCAAATAAAAAACATCCCCCGAATAAGCTTCGCGGTCGGGCGAGCAAGATGCCTAATATTTACAACGCTCTGGTAGTTAAAGGTAGAGACTACCGGTCAAGTCTTGACCGGGGTTGCCATGAGGCACTTTATCTCCTTCACTTGTTCTTTCAACTGGTCCTGTTAAGAGACGATCATGCCCAACAAAAGCCAATCTATTACAAGTTGGATGCTGAAAAGAGCCGATGTCAATACTCCGATCTAGATAAATGTACATTGGCGATAGCAGTTATAACTTGGATATTGCCCCTTACTTATGAGAACATAGGATGATGGTTTGAACCAACCTCTAGATGAAACAAACATTAGGAAAATCGACAACTTCAGGACGGTTGCAAATAGGTAATTGAGCTAAGTGAGTACAATATTGTGTATGATTCAATAACGATGATCAAAGCATAAGCTTTAGCAGATTTCATACAAGAAGGGATGTGTGAGTTAACCCCGTAAAAGGAGGAGACGAGGTGGTTAATGCACGTTGAAAGACCATCAACAATTGAAGGAGGACAGAGAGTCTCACGAGAAATTCATAAGGGAGGTTGTTGCTACCACGCTAAAAGCCAAGCCATAGCACTGAAGGCCCTAAGTGCGGTTTTTTTCTGGCCAAGTATGAATAAAGACGTAGTAGAGTTGGTTCAATACTGCCGAAAGTGCTAGATACATGCACTGTCCATACATATTCTAGCTGAAGAGATGATTATCTATCATTTCGCTCCATTCGATCATATTTTATTTTTCTCATTAGGTTATATAACTTGGCAAGAATATAATGAGACAATAACGAAGCACTATTTCACCTTTAACTTAGCATAAGGGGGAGTGTTAAAGGAAAAAATACAATTTGTGTGAGACTTTTGGTGCAAAGAAATGCAAGATGATTTGATTCTATGTATTTTTTTCAGCACATAACTTCTTAATCTATTTATAAACTTTACCATGTAGGGTTTGTGAATTTGAAAATGTGAAGCTGCTGCAATTAGTGGGTTAAACTCCCCATTACATACCTCCATCATCACAGTTTCGAGAGTTTTTAAATGCTGCTGATGAAGTTGAAAAGGTTACAACCTTATTGAGATGAAGATAATGGGTCGAGCCCATCTTCATTTGACCAAATAAAAAAAAGTTTGAGCATCTTAATGAGTCGAGCCCAAATGATGTATTACATGTTTATCAAAAGTTAAATATAAAAGATATTTGTGATAGTTACAAAGTTTTAAATTTAAAATTAAAAAATTCAAATGATGTATTTCCAATGTGTGCCATGTACATGTCTAATCTATTTATTAATTATTGTAACTATTAAATAATTTATATTTTTATATTTAGATTAAATTCGTTAATAATATTATTTACATAATTAGAAAAATCTGAAAAATATCACATTCTCAACCCGTGTCTAATATATATTTATTAATTATTATTATATAATTTTATATTTTTGTGCTTATATTGAATTAATTACTAATATCTAACTACATACTTAGATTATTACAAATAACTCATAACTTACCTATATATAATATCTGAAATTCCAAAAATAATATTATTTTACATTTATTATAAATAAAACTCATATAATTATTTTAATAATTAAGTAATTTTATAACTAAATTATTTCATATGTAATTTGGATTTTAATTAAAATAAAGGTAAATTAGAGAAAAAACTTAGATTTTTTTTCCTACTAATCATGTATGTCTTATTTATATTTTTAAATTATGATTGTAAAAGAAAATATTTAATTAAACTTTTTTGAATTTGGTAAAATATAAGGAAAATATTAAATTAGGTAAAATAATAAAAAAAAAGATTAAATTAAATTAGATGTAATAAAAAAATTAAATTAATTAAATATTAGACTCGTATGATACATAAACAAACGAATCCCAAAACCTCTTATCAAAAAGATATACTTTAGTTATTTTTTATCTACCAAATGAACCATGGCAAGCCAACGTATTAATTTACAAGGGTGATGATTATAATTCTTTAAAAAAAATACTAATATAATTGATTAAAAAATAAATTTCTTTCCTTTTACAGCAGTTTGATTTTTTCCACTATTTATTTCCAACTGCAGAAAAATCAAAATTGCGAGGACGCTAGAACGACAGCCCTATTTGGCTAAGCCAGGCGTGACAACCCAACTCTAAAGATTTGCCACGTAATATAAACTGAACTGTGAGTTGCTTGAGTGCTGTCACCGTAACCTTAGCATCTTGGGCCCTTTGGTTCCTTCCAGTTTCAACCGCTGAAGCAAAGTTGATAGATACAGAAAATCTACAATTATATTACACACTCAGCGCACACATTGAGATTTGGGAGTAATTTTGTAATCTGGACGATTATTATTATTATTATTATTTTCTTAAAATTTATTTCAGTGCACTTTTATTCAATCTATAAAGAGGATATCGGAAAACACAATTTGCAGTTCGAGGATTTGTTCTCGTCGATTTTTGTGTGCGCTGCAAAAGAGGTACATGCCTGAAAAGTGAAAACTCCATACATTGCATTTAAGCTTTATTAAAATTATTATGCGGAAACTAGGGTTTTGGTGGATTGTAATTTTTCAGTGCCGATTCTATTCCTTTTTATATACGAGTTAGTCAACCATAAGCGCAATTAGTGTTTTTTTTTTTTTTAACTCTCTTGTTGTTGGATGAATGGAATAATAGTTGTATTTGGTAAAGATGGGGCATGATCATCTTCTGGCTTGTGCTAATTTTATTTCCCCCCTTTTTTTAGACTGCTGATTATGAACTCGGAATTGGGTTATTAGGGCAAAATTCTTAATTATCTTGCGAATCGATTTTCTATGTAGGAATTTGGTTAATCAAGTTAATGTTGAAGCTGCTTCGTATCGATTAGCCAATTTTTTCAATTATTGGCGAAAAATCGATATTTTTGTTGATGCCCTGAGAAGCTTGTAGGATCTGCAATGGGGTGGAGGGGCGTTTTAGTGTCGTTACTATGTCTTGCCACTTTTGGTGAATCATCGGGCCGGATGTCGAGGTTTTGGCCTGTCGTTTTGGATTCTGGGACTTCATCACTCTATAGCTGGGCCGTTACGAGCGCGGGCATATTTGTAATTGTGGCTCTTCTTCTTTCTATATACCTTATTTTCGAGCATTTGTCTGCGTACAATCAGCCGGAGGTTAGTATTGGCTTTCACTTATCTTTGAATCAGTGCTCTGTTTGAGTTGGATTGTTTAGTTTCGTTTGATTTTGTTTTCAGTATTAATTGTTGTGCCTTTATTCTATTTCAGGAGCAGAAATTCTTGATTGGACTTATTCTAATGGTGCCTGTTTATGCAGTTGAATCGGTAATTATAGCTAGTGTAGGGCTTATTTTGCAGTGTGCTTATAACATAATTAACATTAGAGTATTATTTTTGCTTGGTCAAGACGCCTAATATATGTGGCACTTTTTTTCTTTTTTTTTTTCTTTTCATTCTACAAAGATTTTTTGGCCTGATTTATTGTCTTCTTTCTCAAAATTGATTTGACACCCGGATTTTCATTTTAAAAAATCAAAGTTTTTAAAATCCTAATCCTAAACCTCACCTATTAACCTGTTTAATTTAAATTTATAAAAATACAAGCACCACTTGTGTGTCAAAGTGTAGACATCGGAGAGAGGATTAATTTAACATATTATTCATCTAAAATAGATAAGAAACAGAGAAGTTATGCGGATTTGAGATTTTGAGTATAAAAAAACAGATATGATTTGATTTCAAATGCTACAATAACATTATAAAACCACAGGACTTTCAAAATCAAATCACCACCTAAATGTTCTTCTAATTCCTGGGTTTTGGCAGCCATTTTTATGTGGTCGAAATATTTCTGTTTTTTCGGTTTCATTTTCTCCGGCCAAGATGTATAATTCAATTTCTCATTAATGTGTTTTCGTTGTTCGAACAGTTCTTATCTTTAATAAATCCTGATGCTGCTTTCAACTGCGCAATTGTACGAGATTGTTACGAAGCTTTTGCTTTGTATTGCTTTGAGAGATATCTCATAGCATGCTTAGGTATGTCCACAGATTTAGCCATTTTCTGGTTTTGCTTCATATTGAGCTTGTTTTAGTTAAACCATTTTTCCGTTTTTTATTTTAATTTCCTTGCAGGTGGAGAGGAAAGCACAATCGAGTTCATGGAAAAACAGACATTGGCCACCTCAAGCGTACCTCTTTTAGACGAAGCTTATGCTTATGGATTTGTTGAACATCCTTTTCCATTGAATTGCTTTATAAGGGATTGGAGCCTTGGCTCTAACTTCTATCAAGCTGTGAAAATCGGCATCGTTCAATATGTACGCATTCCATTTTCAAGAGACGCTTGACATGTTTTGTTATTCAACACGTCGTAAATCTAACATAAATCTCTATTTTCGCAGATGATACTGAAAATGATATGCGCATTACTGGCGATGCTTTTTCAATTTTTAGGTGTTTATGGGGAGGGCAAATTTGAATGGGGATATGCGTAAGTTTATTATAATTATTTATTATTAGTTTTTAATTAGTTTTTTTTGAGGGAAAAATTATTTTGTCTGCTTGCAGTTATCCATATTTAGCAGTGGTTCTGAATTTCAGCCAGACGTGGGCCTTATATTGCCTCGTGCAGTTCTATTCCGTTACCAAGCATAAATTGGCACCAATTAAACCATTGGCCAAATTCTTGACGTTCAAGTCGATTGTATTCCTGACGTGGTGGCAAGGTATCGCTGTTGCCTTTCTTTTCTCGTTTGGAGCCTTAAAAGGATCATTGGCGCTGGTTTTGAAAAATCGCATACAAGACTATATCATCTGTATCGAGGTCTGTGGAAAAGTATTATTTCCTTAGTTTTATGTTTTTCTAGCAATTTTCTCAACCTTAATTTAATATTGTGATTTTAGATGGGTGTTGCTGCTGTGGTGCATCTTTCCGTTTTCCCGGCTGCACCTTACAAACGCGGAGAGAGATGTGTGAGAAATGTCGCTGTGATGGCAGATTATGCGTCTCTGGGGACCCCGCCGGATCCAGACGAGGTCCAAGACTCTGAAAGATATACGAAAGGCCGGTTTTCTCGGCACGAGGACAGAGATCATCGTCCGAGGCTACATCAAAGTGTCCGTGATGTGGTCTTTGGAAGTAGTGAAATTGTGAGATTACTGTACCTTTTACTGTTTGCTCTTTTACATGAGGGTTAATTTAAAAAAAATGCCTGAAAATAATTAGTTCAAAAACAAATGCCCCCCTGATATTTATTTCTACTTTATAAATTGAACCCTCCATTAGTGTTTTTTTAGAAGGTACAAACGTCAAATGGGTGTTTGTAACACCAAGTGGGTATTTATTAGGGATAATTACAAAAACTACCCTTGAGTTTAGGTTAATTACAAAAAAAACCCTGATCTTTTTGAAATTTCCGAAAAACCTTTGAGCTTTGATTTTGTATTACACTTGACCCCCTTTAGTTTTGTTAAAAATTATTACTCCTTCCGTCCTAAAAACATAGGCTTACGGTTATTTCACAAGTTTAAGAAAATGTTGGTTAATATAGTTAAAGTACTGCATTTTCCATGTGTGCCCATATGATTAACGAATTGTTTATTCGTTGCCCACCCAGTTTCCGTAAAAATTAGTCTAGGTAAATGGGAGTTGTGTGGGTTTAAAGTAATTACATAAGGGTATACATGAACATGAAAATTAACTACATACTAATTATTCCTAAGTTTAGTAACAAACCTATTTTTTTGGACACCCGAAATAATAACGTGGCCTATCTTTTTTTATTCTTTATTCTTCTTCTATTATTATTGTAATCCGTTCTTTTAATTTATTTAACCCAAACATCAGGGGTAGTTTGTGTAATTATACCTATTTATTATTTTGCATGGGTGCCTTTTGTAATTACTCCCTTTTCATAATTCTATTCTCATCTCGTTTTTTGATAAAACACGCTCTATTTCCGATATTGACCCGTTTTCTGCAACAATTTGACCTCTGTTTTCGTGCCTTTAGATTGTCGATGACATGAAATTCACAGTTTCGCACGTTGTGGAGCCAGTCGAAAGAGGAATAGCAAAAATCAACCAAACTTTCCATCAGATATCCGAAAACGTGAAAAGGTACGATCAGGAGCGTAAGAACAAGAAATCCAAGGACGATAGCCATCTCGTCCCCTTGACCTCACGGACGAAAGAATTTTCCGACGTGCATGATGACCTCGTCGAAGGGAGCGCGAGCGATAGCGGTTTATACGATGCTAAGAAATCCCGTCAGAAACTCAAAGGATCATCATCTTCTCGGTTGAAAAACAGATAACATTTTTCAGTCTAACCTCGTTATATAATCAAATCTCCAGGTGAATATTTAGGTTTCTAACTGTGACGAGGCATCGGTTTTAGGATGTTAGTAAAACTTCATATTGTCGACTCGGCATACAATGGGAGAGGTGGTTAATTTGCTCATATACGGACTGTGAAGAGTTTGACTGATATATATATATATATAAATATATATAAGGATTTTGGCAATTTATTTAATTGTAAACATTTATGGATAGTTGTGGACGAAAGATGATGCAAGTTTTGTGGTCTCTAAAGCAAAATGTTTACAGTTAATTTGTCTATGGATGATGCCCAACAGTTTAGATTTTTGGTGGTGTTTTGATTGATTGTGTTTCTGGATTTAGGAAATGAAAAAAAAAGAAAGAAAAAAAAAAGTGTAATAGATGTAGTACCGAAAATCGCACAGGGTTAGTGTAATTTACTTAAAAAACGAAAAAGAAAAGAATATACATTATATAATAATCCGAAGGGACAACTTTTAAGACTTAAAATGTCGAATTTGTGTATAAGCATATAAACGTGTGTCGGTGTGTGTAAAACTTAAAATTATGAATATTTACGTTCATCACAAATGACAATGAACATTTGTGTTTAAATTGACCAACATTTTTGATTTAACTGTATAAACGTGTGTGTTAAAACTTTTAATTATGAATATTTGATGAACATTTGTTTTTAAACTCACCAACTTTTTTGTTTTAAGTAGATAAACTAAACCTTTTGAATTTCTGAGTACAAACCGACTAATATCACCACTATATATTAATGCAAAATCTTCATAACTTATGTGTCTGTTTCGTATGCTTTGTTTGACAAATAAAAATTTTGGTGCTTCGTTTGCTTATGTGTCATTCGAACCTAATATTTACCTAATTTAATACTTTTCTTTTTATTGTATCTTGCCTAATATAATTTTTTTTATTATATTTTTCCGTATTCAATACATTCTTTTGATTCTCCTAAAATAAAAATATAAACATGTCATATATATTTAGTAGATAAGATCTAACTTAGTTATTTTAATTAAAAGACAAACTCCATATGAAAAAAAATTTAATTACTAATTTTTTTTTTATTATTAATATAACTAAATAAGTTTTACTGATAATATAATTTAAAATAATTTTATTTTTGTAGTTTCAAATATTCAATATAGGTAAAATATGAATTATTTATAATAATCTAAGTATGTAACTAAATATTAGTAATGTATTCAATCTAAACATAAAATATTAAATTATATACTAATAATTAATAAACAACACGGGTTGTGAGTATGGCATCTTTTCAATATCTCAAAGTATATAACTAATAATTATTAACGAATTTATTCTAGAAATTAATATATAAAATAATTTAATAATAATAATTAATAAAATAGATATTAGATACGGGTTTAGAATATGACGCCTTTTGAAATTTTGTAAGTATGTAAATTAATATTATTAATAAATTTAATTTGAACATCAAATACAAAATTATATAATATTTATAATAATTAATAAATAAATTAGACATGTACAAGTCACGGGTTGAGAATTCATTATTTTAACTTTTTATTTTAGATTTAAAATTCAGTAATTATCACAATTTTTTTTATATTTATATTTTGATAAGTCCCGTGTAATACACAGGTGTTAAACAAGTATATATTAATGCAAAATACTCATAATATATGTGTCTGATTCGTATGCTTCGCTTGAATAATACAATTTTTTTGTGTTTTGGTTGCTTATGTGTCATGCGAGCCTAATATATACTTAATTTAATAATTTTTTTTTATTGTATATTGCCTAATTTAATATTTTATTTTTATTATATTTAGCCTAACTTAATCGTTTCTTGTATTATATCTTGTATAATGCAATAATTTTATTTTATACTCCTGATATATAGATATAAATAAGTTATATATATGTAGAAAAAAAATCTAAGTTAATTTATTTTAATTAAAAGACAAATTACATACTAAATAACTTTAATTAAAAAATTTATTGATGAATATAATTAAATAAATTGTATTTATAATAAAAGTTGAAATAATTTATTTTTAAAATTTTAAATATTTTGTATAGGTGAATTATTATATATTTGCAATAATTGGAGTATACATGAAGTCAATCTAAATATAAAAAAATAAAATTATATAATAATAATTAATTAATATTTATTAAACAATGGCACAATGTAAGAAGGTTTTAGACTATGACACCTTTTGAATTTCCAAAGTATGTAACAGTAATCATTAATAAAATTAATCTAAACATAAAAATATAAAATTAGTTAATAATAATTAATTAATATAGATTAGAAACGAGTTGAGAACGTGACATCTTTTAAATTCTTATAGGTATGTAAATATAATTATTTTTGAGTTTAATCTAAACATCAAAATATAATATAAATTAATAATTATTATAATTAATAAATTAAATAGAGCACGGGTTGAGAACACATCTTTTTAATTTTTTACTTTAAATTTAAAACTCTGTAGTTTTCGGTAATACTTTTTATATATAATTTTTATAAATTTCGAGTAATACGTTGTGTTAAACTAGTTTATATATAAACCAACAAACTTTTGCGTTCACAAACTAAAAACGACCGATTAATATTAGTAAAGGCTAATTGTTATCATAGTTATTATTTTAAACAAAGTAAAGGATGTAAATTTAGTTTCTCAATTGAGATCCGTTGATAAATATGATGCATAATTATTGGCTTGGACCTACTGATATGGAGCCCAGCATGTCAAGCTTTTGGGCTGGGCTTCCTGTCTGGTAATTGGGCCTAGCACTTGATCGTGGGTTAAGCCCTAATATTTAGGGTTTGGCGAGCCTCGTCGTCAGTCCTCCTCTCCCCCGTTGATATAAATCTGACACTCTCCACCCTCTGAACATCCTCAAAGCACACCCGATTTAGGTTTTATATATTTGATTTCACAATTATTTTTAGTTTTCTATGGCTGTGATGAGAATTTGGAGAAAGTCATGCACCACTCTGACAATTGTTTTCAATTGGTGATGAATCTCATACCCATACAAATTCTGAGCCTCCTTTTTTTTTTTTTTTTTTTTTTTTTTGTGTGTGTCTGTATTTTAGAGGAACCAAGTGATGCGATCTTTCTAAAAAGAAAGTTCAAACCATGATGCGGACCGTACAATAGCTTAATGCTTCTGGGGATAAATTTGTGGCCTCTGATGGTTCCTCTGTGTTGTTTTTCATAAAAAAAGTTTTTTTTTTTAAATAAATATTTCAATCATCATGTGATTTGTTTCTTGCTAATTTAAGTTTGACCAAAAAGGAAGCCTGTGATGACTATTTATGGTATCAACCTGAAAAGCAAACTCTTGATATGATGAGTGTTTTTGAACTAGGACGGACTGAGGCTGGCTTTCATTTTGAAATCTGAATTTGTACATTTTGAATTTAATTTGTAATTTTTTACATTGGTTCAAATTTGAGTCATCATTGGGTATGATGAGACAAACAAATTCACAGTTATCCCTGTCTGAATATTTTCTGTTGAAAAGTTTGTGATCTGACCCAAAATCTTTATACTCTTTATAGAAATTAGTCTGTTTTCTCATGTTAAAAATGGCAAAGTTGTTTAGAATAGGATGCAAAAACCAAACGAAAAAGCATAATTCTTATCAAAGCGCAATAAATAGCAATCTTTTTGGTTTCAGTAAACCCAAAACAAATTTGTAGATGAAACTGAAGTATGATTCATCTTTTCAATATTTTATAATTAAGCTGACATGTAGGAAAAAATTCCCAACCAGTCCAAAAGAGAAAAATGCCACGCCATTGAAATTAATATTATCTCAAAATCTTTATCTATCTTGTCAATTACCCGTAATTAAAGCAATTTAAATTGAATCACTCAAACTCCGTAACTTGAAGGAATGGTGAATCACAAAATCTTCCAAAATTTAACCCTTATACCGAATGAAATCCCGAAGCAGCGGAAATTAAAACTGTGGTGGAGTTTCGAAAATGAACCAAGGCAATAGTCGGAAATAGTGAAATTCACTACTCTGCGGAAATTGATACTGCAAATCCTCCTATAAGTAATTTCTGGTGATTTCTCGAGGATGGCGAAGAAGCATATACGAAGCAATTAAGTTTTGAAAATTTTGCACATTACTAGTGTGTTTTTCCTTTTTCTTTGCAATTAGTTTGTAGTTTTTTTCCATTGAATTTGGTCCGTGCGTGTGTGTTCTATTTATTGTGAAATTATTCAATGATTTTTGTGGTTTGTATTTATTTGAATAGTATGTTTCAATTTGTGTTTCTGTAGTTGTCATCATCGATATAGATTGTATAAGTAGTTTGCATGATTACATACTAATCTGTCGTTTCGTAATTATGAACTACTAAGATCTTTGGAAATCCATGTTATGTATTTTGCAATTGAGTAATTAGTTTGGAATATGAACCTGAGGTAGTCTGTTAAAGATTAAGTAGTTCGAAATTTTTAGTTTAGATTTGTAGCATGCATAAATAGCATTTCTTTATTTAGGATTAAAAGTCTCATTTCTTCATTGCATGTATTTGAAAAATGCCAATTTGAATTATTTGTTTGAATAATTACCTTGCTATATTTAGGTGATGTAGTTTGAATAATAGTTATGATAAGTAGTTTGTTTACTTACACACTACTCTGTCATTCTTGCTATATTTAGGTGATGTAGTTTGAATAATAGTTATGATAAGTAGTTTGTTTACTTAAAAACTACTCTGTCATTTTGTAATTACAAAATACTCAACAAGTTGGCTGCAAATGTATGTTTTCAATTTTGGAATTGAAAATATTTTTTGGTTTTCATGAGTATTTTGGAATATTTAGTTTGCAATTATGGCTTCGTATAAATAACATTTTTTGTTTTCCTCACAGATGTTTTTTTGATTGACGTTATCAGTTCGTAATTGCAAACTTCTAGTTTGGAATTTGTCTGTTTTGGTTTGCTTAGACTAACTAGCGCAATACCCGTGTAAACACTCAGGTATAGAATAAATAAAATTTAAGAAAAATAAATTATAATAATTAAAAATATATTATTTAATTTACACAACGCAAGATTTCTTTTTAAAATACATTATTTACTATATTTATATATCTACCGTCTTTGTTATAATAGAGTTTTTTCAATCATTTTCTACTTTTACTATTGACATTTCAATATAAAATTGACCATTACTAAAAACTGATGACACAGACGGAATTGAGTATTTATCTGTTGTATAATAAAATATCTTTTTAATACTATACCAAAAAATATTGCAAAATGATAAATATTTTACTGTGGAACAAAAAAAAAAAGAATAATATAGGTTTTTTTCTAAAACTATATTATTTGAAAGTTTTTAATAAAAAAATAAAGAAAATGGTATGTTAGATTTGATAAAATATATAGCAAGTTTTATTCAAAATAAAATTATATTTTGCAAATAATAAATTTTTTTTCACATATTTCAAATAAGTTGAAAAAGAACAAAATTGAAAACATAGAATATCTTCAAATGTATAATATCATATTAGAATATAATTTGAGATCCATTTAAATAATCTCAAGATTCGCAAATGTATCATGCATTTTCATCTTGCAAATAATATCAACAAATCAGATAAATATATGCTCCACTTTCAAATTATGTAGCTAACACGTGAAACCAGAAATCAGTATGTGATAAAAATTAAAATAAGCACTATAATCTGGTAGGAATATAACAGAACAAATGCATAATGAAAAGTTTTAAAAATTAATTTACGGACCATTATGAATTCTAAAAATAAAGGTCGATTTTATCTGAATAATTATTTGATATTTATGGAATAAACCCTAAATTACACAAAACAATCGTGCATTTTCAAGAATTTAGAAAATCTTGTCAAAACAAAAAACCACATGCACAAATGAAGACTGAAAAAAAAATCAACAAAAAAAATGGAAGTTTATTTCATATATAATTCATGAAATAAAAAATAAATAAAATACATATAATGAGGAAGAGTAACATTTGACTATTTGAAAGGTTCAACAATCACCACAACTCATTTTCGGTAGCTTATAAATCCCCACTTGACATCTCAATTCAATCATACACATAAATCGATGATGGATCAAAAATTATAATCAGAAATAAAAACCAACGTTCATATATCGAATCATTTTGGGGGGGACATTTAAGAATGAAGAGAAAAATGATAAAGATAAGCTAAAAAGTATTTTTGAAAATATGTTAAGAAGGATAATGATATATAATAAAAAGAAAGAGGTTATTATGGGTAAAAACAAGTGTTTTAAAATACATATCAAGCAATGCGTTGCGATTTGATCTCAACATCGTGTAACGTAAATAGCGTTGTATATTACGTGAGTAATTTGAACACGTTATTTTAATATTTAAAATAATTACATATTTTTTGTGAGTTATTTTAATGTAAATATAATTATTTTTTTTTTCAAAAAATATAACTTAATATATAATCTCAACAAACAAAGTATAAGGTCTAACAATATCAAATAAAAAAATTTCAATTCATAAAATACAATAGAAAATAACAAATAAAATAGAAATTTATGATAGTTTATAATAAAATCTTAAAATTTTGTAAGAATATCCAGGAACATGAACATGTAGTTAAATTGATCATACCCAAAAAATTATAATTCATAAAATACAATAGAAAACACAAATAAAATAGAAATCTATGATAATGTATAATAAAATCTTAAAGTTTTATAAAAATATCTAGAAACATGTAGTTAAGTTGATGGAACATGTAGTTAAATTGATCAGCACTATCTACCATGAACATGTAGTTACACCCAATTCATAAAATACAATAGAAAAATTACAATTCATAAAATACAATACAAAATAACAAATGAATATGTAGTTACACCCAATTCATAAAATACAATAGAAAAATTATAATTCATAAAATACAATAGAAAACAACAAATAAAATAGAAATCTATAATAGTGTATAATAAAATCTTAAAGTTTTATAAAAATATCTAGGAACATGTGTTAAGTTGATAACATGTAGTTAAATTGATCAGCACCCAATTCATAAAATACAATAGAAAAATTACAATTCATAAAATATGATAGAAAACAACAAATAAAATAGAAATCAATAATAGTGTATAGTAAAATCTTAAAGTTTTGTAAAAATATATATGAACATGTTTTAAATTGATCAGCATTGTCTATCATGTAAATCAAATAATATAAATTAAAGAAATTGGTGTAAAACGTTAGTAAAAAAACAATGTTTGTTAGTCAATTATAAATTGATCATCACCATACATTGATCAACATTGTATATCATGTAGATCAAATAATATAAATTAAAGGAATTGGTGTAAAACACGTTAGTAAAAAACAATGTTTGTTAATAGATTTTTTTTAAATATTTAATATGAAAACAACAGTCAATTATAAATTGATCAGCACCATCTATCATGAATCTGTAGTTAAATTGATCGTCACACGATAGTAGTGAAATTGATGAGTAATGTCTATCATGTAGATCAAGTAATATAAATTAAAAAAATTAGTATACAGAATTAGTAAAAAAATAATGTTTGTTAATAGATTTTTTTAATTTTTAATATGGCCAATTAAATAATATAAATAAATGAAATTGTTAAAAAATTATTTCAATTAAATTTTTAGAGAGAAAACACGGATAGCATCTTAAAGTTTTGTAAGAATATACAAGAACGTGGAGTTAAATTGATTAATAACCCAAAAAATTATAATTCATAAATTACGATAGAAAACAAAAATAAAATAGAAATCTATGATAATGTATAATAAAATCTTAAAATTTTGTAAAAATATCTAGAAAATTGAGCAGCACCATACAATTCATAAAATAAAATAGAAAACAACAAATAAAATAGAAGTCTATATAATAGTGTATAATAAAATCTTAAAATTTTGTAAAAATATCTAGAAATATGTAGTTAAAAATTACAATTCATAAAATAAAATAGAAAACAACAAATAAAATAGAAGTCTATATAATAGTGTATAATAAAATCTTAAAATTTTGTAAAAATATATATAAACATGTAGTTAAATTGATCAACATGTTTATTATGCAGATCATGTAATATAAATTAAAAAAATTGGTATAAAATATTAAGTAAAAAACAATGTTTGTTAATAGATTTTTTATAAATATTTAATATGAAAACACTGGTCAATTACATAATATAAATAAAAAAAATTGTAAAAATATCTAGGAACATTTAGTTAAATTGATCATTGTAGATCATGTAATATAAATTAAAAAAAAAAATTTGTAAAAATATCTAATACCATGGAGTTAAATTGATCAACACTGTCTATTGTGTAGATATGTAATATAAGTTAAAAAAAATTGGTATAAAGAATTAGTAAAAATTAATATTATTAATAGATTTTTTTTAATATTTAATATGAAAACATTGGTCAATTACATAATATAAATCAAAAAATTTTGTAAAAAAATTATTTCAATTAAATTTTAGAGAGAAAATATGGATGTGCATATCACTAATTTGGCTAGAAATAAAGACAAAACAAAGGAGAAAAAAATTAGCATAGAACATAAAAAATTAAGAAATAATAAGTTTATCATTACGAACAAATAGGGACAAAACACAAACTACGAGGAACAAAATTAGCATAACACGTGGATACAATAAAAAAAATAATAAATAATAATACTTACAGACACATACAAAGAGAAAAAAAATAGCGCACCACATGGAAGCGTAAAATTTAAAATTTAAAGTGTGCGTTGAATTAGTATAATAGGGTGGATTATAAACTGCATAATAGTGTAGTTTGGGATCTGCTAGTCAGGCTTGTATTCGACTAATTATAAACTACCAAACACAATAATTTTGGATCTTCTTGTTGGGACTGTATTCAAGTAATTCAAAACTAGAAGTTACAGTAGTTTGGAATCTGTTTGTGAAGGGTTGTGTTATGCGAATTATAAACTTACATAACTAAGTAGGTTGGAATCTGTTTTTTAGGGCTGGGTTCGACTAAAAAGCCACATTTTTGAATGATTTTGCTCTATTTTCAGAATAACATTGCAAAACTATGTAGCTACGTATTCGTAAATTATATAGATAGTCTTATAAAATTCAGAACAAGCTTGAAAAATTACAAACTATTCTTGAAAAATAAAGAACTACTCGAAATAAAAATCCCAAACTACTCATGTAAAATGCAAAACTACTCCAATCAATATAATGTGCAAAATCGTGATGTGCCAACTACTTTTGAAATTATTTAAGTAGTAATCTTTCTCCTATGTTTTCAAACTACATGTGAAATACTTGAAACTACTTTTGAAAAATTCAGAAATGTGCACGTGAAGTTACTCTGTTGTATTTTATATAAATTCATTTTCTGCAGGTTGTGGCATGTGAACTCCAACCAACAACATTGGAATTGACTTCTTACGAGTGACAGAAGAATTGGAAGGCAGGCAAGAAAGTCCGAGAAGGAGCGAGGGCAGGAAATTCTATTCAAAAGTCAAATGAGGGAGAGTGTGGTGTAGGCACTGACGATTGCGATCAAGAGAAAGAATGCAGAGTTCTCGATGGAGAGGTTGGCGCCGCACAGAGTTCTCACGAACGACAGAGGAATAGGAAGGCTGGCACGAAGGTCCGAGGAGTGAGGAATGATGGGAACTGAATATGTTCGCAAATTAAAGACTACTTATGAAACATTCAAAACCACTCTGTGCATTTTTAAAAAGTAGTCTCTAAAATTTGATGCATTTAAAACGATGGTATATCGAAGAAATTTTTTGGATTGCGTGCAGATTTATGAAAAGGTTGTAGGTGAATTAATTTCAAAATAATATATTATGTTGCAGCTTGATTCAATTTACAATTTTATCCTATTGTCATTCAAAAGCCTTTTCTTTTCTTTTGAATTATCTTTTATCTTTAGGACCATATGTGACACTTCATAATTACCTGAACACTACGCTGTCAAAATTGAAAACTACTTAATTTCAGATTGCGAACTCTGCCGATATGATAAAATGATATGAAATAATTACAAACTACATTTATCAACTCTGGCAACTTTATAAAATGTAATTACAAACTACGCTGTTAAAAATTACAAACTACCATCATACATTAAGATGAAAAGAATTATCAACTCTGCCAACTCTATAAAATGTAATTACAAGCTACGCTGTTAAAAATTACAAACTACTTAATTCTGATTGCGAACTTTGCCGACATTATAAAATGATATGAAATAATTACGAACTACATTTGTCAACTTTGGCAACTTTATAAAATGTAATTACAAACTACGCTGTTAAAAATTACAAACTACCATCATACATTAAAGATGAAAAGAATTATCAACTCTACCAACTCTATAAAATGTAATTACGAAGTACGCTGTAAAAAATTATAAACTACTTAATTCAGATTGCGAACTCTGCCAACATTATAAAATGAGATGAATATAATTACGAACTACCTATGTTAACTCTGCAAACTAATTGAAATGTAAATACGAACTACTATTATATAAGGAGATGAATAGAATTATCAATTACAATTAAAAGTTACGAACTACACTCTTAAAAATTACAAACTAGTACTACATGTAAAATATGAAGTGTTCACTTAAGTGCTTCGGTGTAATTTTTTTGTCCGAGCTCTCAGAAAAAGGTCATCGAAAGAGAATCCGGGCTCTGTGTCAACTACGAGCGTTTCGCCGGCATAATTACATAGAAGAATAACACCTCCGTAGTCGGTCAAATCTACATCAAATATATAAAGAATGTTGGATTATTATAAACTACATTATAAATTAAATAGAAAAAACTACTTAAAGGAGGACGAAAGATGAAACAGGTGCTTCAAATTTTGCTGAAAGTTAATTACTAACTAATTTCAAAAAATTCGCAACTACACTAACCAATATACCATTATTCTAAACTACTGCAAGAAATAAGTACTTTGCATTAGTAAACAAGGTTGTATTTGAATACTTACAAACTTGGTTCTTATTTGGACTACAGATTAGGACTGCGTTAACTAGTTATAAATAATTGATAGAGTAATTGAGAATTTGTCTGTTTGGATTTTATTGGACTAATTACAAACTACATAATAGTGTAGTTTGGAATCTTTTTGTCAGGACTATATTCATGTAATTCGAAACTAGAAATTAAAGTAGTTTGGAATCTAAATCATTTCTTATTTTCAATACATATCAAATTCTGTGTTCAAATGATTTGAGACTCTCTATTCGAGTAGTTTATAATCTGTTTGTATTCAGAATATCTGCTGCAATTTGAAACTATTCGAAAACGTACCGCTGCGGTTTGAAACAATTCGAAACAAATTATGAAAAATATATTTTGCAAACTATATCTGTAGCAATTTGAAAGCAGCAAAAATAAATTCTGAAAATTGAAGAGGTGAACTGATTTTCACAAAAAAGATTTCGTCAGAACTATACGCTGTAATTCAAGAAAAATTCAAAACTTGAAATATACTGCTACTAGGGGTGAGTGGAACCGGGTACTCGGTCATTTTCCTTGAAACCAGAACCGGAACCGGGTCCAAGAAAAGAGAACCGGTCCCGGCACTAGCTGGGTCCAAAGTTTTTGGAACCGGTCCCGGACCCGGTGGGTACCGGTTCCGAAACCGGGTACCCGATCTTTATTTGATTTTTTTTTTCTATAATAAGAATTTGCTAAACTATGCATACTAAATGTCATTAACACCCTACTATATTGTGGTATTGTTTAAAATAAAGTGCACAATACATTAGTATTAGTTTCCTCCTATTTACCAAAAGTAAGTCTACAATATAGAAAATTTTTTAGTTTCCTACTACATCAGTTATATAATATTACAATATCAAACTTCATGAAAATAAATCTACATATACATAATATAATAACAAGTTCACAACATTAATCAATACAAAGTCTTCAAACTTATTCATAATAAAAGATTACAAATCAACAAAATACATAGAAAATCCTCAAAATACAATTAAATATATTAAATATTAAAGATTTGGTACCGGGTACCCATTTTAAGAACCGGTACCAGCGGGTACCCAGTCCCGAAACCGGTCCCATCGGGTACCCAGTGGGTACCGGGTCTCAAAAGTATGGACCCAGAACCGGAACCGGTTACAACCGGTTCCAAGAATTTGGAACCAGAACCGGTACCAACGGGTCCGGTTTCGAGACTGGACCCGGCGGGTCCTAAGCAGTTCTGGGTCTGGGACCGGGTACCCAGTATTTCTGCTCACCCCTAACTGCTACAATGCAAAAAAAACAGAATTCAAAACTATCTTTCGAAACTTGGAACAAAATATTCGGAAAGTTCTGCTGCAATTCAAAAAAAAAATAAAAAAAAATCATGACTCTGCTTCAATTCAAAAAATTCAGAAAACTATATTTTGAAATTCGAAACTTGCGACAAAATACTATGAAAATAGAAAAGGAGAAGAACAAAAGTTTTTTGGAAAAATTTTATCAGAAGAATAAATGACATACCATCAGTGTCCATTTGCAAACAACGACAATTAGAATTGTATGTTATCAACTGTGTATGATGTCGGGAATACAAAAGTCGATTGATATTTGGTAGTTTAAAATCTCAACCAGAGAACCATAGCTTATTTGCGATTGACGTGGAGTGAAAGTTGATTGCGATTGACGTGGGCGGAGTAAATTGATTGCGTGAATTATGCTTTATCACCATGCATATTTCTCAATCTGGTTTTCTTTCCATCGGGGAGGGTTTTTTGTCTGTTCATTTTGTTTTTGTGCAGAATTGTCCATACACTACTTAGTAAGGATTATATGGTATCTATTTGTCTTATATAGGAATAAAAAGATTCGTAGAATTTTATGGGAATTTGGTTCTCTGATGTATAACTAAATGGGAATTTTCCCTTGAATTTTTCTAAGAATGTAAAAATTTATTAACAATATAATTTAAAAATTAAAATATAAAACTATTTAATAATAAAAATTAATTAATAATGATTAGACACTCATACAACAAGATACAAGTTGATCGAAAATACAATATCTTTTGAATTTTTTGAGGATCTTTAATGATTTTCGCATTCAAAACTCTATAATATTTTAAATTTATCTTTTGATAAATTTCGTATAACACACACACACACAAATGAATAACAGTGCACCTCGTCACTTAAAAATATAGCAAAGGACATTTGTAATATTTTGAGATAAAACATTTAGACTTCTATCTGGTCGATCAATACAGTGAGTTATATATATATATATATATATATATATATATATATATGTAGAATTAGAAGGTCTATGGATATACGAATAATTCTCAAATTCACGATGTTGTTAATCAATGTTACCAACATCAGTTAACAACATCGACCAGAGTAAATTTAAACTTATGCAGCGGAAATTAAAATACGAGAATACGATTAAACAAATTCAGTTCACAAGTAAAAGTACTTGTGAACTTGGGTGTACAAACCCGAAAACCATATTACTTTCTTTTTAAGTTCAATACAAAATATAAAGTAATAGATGAAAACTAAATATCAAGAAGCTTGATGCTAAATACTTGTTGCCGGAATGGCAAGATCTTCTCCGTTGGTCACGCAACTTTGAAGAACTTGTTAATCACGATTATTGGCTCCAAGTAGTACGTCGTGTTCTTCCTTCCTTGCTTTGCCGTGCGTCTTGCGTCGTGCGATTTCTCCTTGAATTTCCCGTGCGTAAAAATCCTTCTCGAAAAGTCGTGAATGTAAGAGTATTGAAGGTATCCTCTTCTCTTGGCTTTGTCTTGTCTTAAATAGAAGAGTTCTAGAGTCCTAAAATTGGTAGAATTCTAAAACCAAATCCTAAACACAATCTAGAAATAATTAAAGTCTTGTATACAAATTAGGAAACAAATCTAGAGTCCTAATTTTAGTTCCCTAATATGTTTTGGGCCTAAGAAAGGCAAATAACTAAATAAGGAATTATTTCCAAGAATAAAATCCTTAACAATCTCCTCTTTTTGCCTTTCTGGACAAAATACCCAAGACGCATGAAAATAATCAAAAGAGTAAAAACTCCCCCTGAATTTAGAAACTCCCCGTAAACAAATAAATACGAACCAGCGTCTTCTACATTCTTCTCCCCCTTTTTGTTCTGAAAGCAAAAGGACCTCAACAAACGAGTCCTGAAGCGCCTGGTGCTGTGCAACCTGATTATCAAACAAAGTAAACTGGGCTCGGACAAACGGAGCATAAAATGGAGCCATATTGGTACTGATGTTGGGAATACCAGAACCAACATCAAACATGACACCAGCTCAAAGAGGCGCCATGGTGCCTAAAGAAGGTAATCAGGTTCTGCTTTACGAAAACACCAATGGGGGTTTGACGCTCAACAATCATGCCTCGATTTTGAAATCCCAATAACAGCTCCTCAGCTTCACTCGCCAAGAACCTCGTGGAGATGGAACATTATCAGAATCGAAGCTTGGAGGAGAGGCAGGATTATCTGTGGGGGATGTTGGTTTCAGTGTCACAACCCCAGAAACAACATCAGCTGACACGGCAGATTTGGACTTCTTATTTTCTCTCTTTGGGTGGAATTTTCTTATTAGCTAGACGTAAAGTATGTTTCTGGAGCTTTGCTGGGTGATGGTAAATTCGATAATCTACAAGAGACTGAAAACAACTACAAACAAAAAAAATCGAGTGTCGTAGGCAGTAAAATTTGGAGAAATAAAAAGTAAAATTAAGAAAATAACTCCCCCACTCTTTCTCAAAATAAGACACACGATCTCAACTCAACTACTCCATCATCTCAATTTTGAAAATAAAAACCACAAATCCCAACTACAAATTAAAACCGAGATAGAGCTAGATTTTTATAAACCATCACCACAGTTAAACAAAGCCTTTGCAAAGCAGTTTTTCACTCGCCAAATTAATCTCTTATTACCTGTCCAACCATCCGATTACAACTCCACTGAAACACGCGGTTAGCAAGATTCAAAAAGAGGATTAAGAGAATTCAAAATAGACAAAAACACAAGAAACATAACGCACAGTAAGATGGCATCTTCACAAAGTATGAATGTCCTATGGGATGCCTAAGATTTATGACCTAAAAGGTTAAAACAGATTACATTATGATTTCAGTGTTTTGATCCAATGTTGCTTTTTATTACTAATAACATTATAAACCAACATTGCCTTAGGTGAAGTCAATGGAAATTTACCCCTTAACCCAAGTTAATGACTACGTCAAAATCTCTCAAGAAGCTAATATTTAAAGATTGGATCATTTTGTATCCATATTTTCTTCATCCTTGAAGGGATTTGAATCTTTTAATCTTCAGCAATTGCTGTTAAAAACCTCTTGTTTTTGGACCTGGGAGAAAACCTGTTTCTGCGGATAAATCCCACAATCACCTAATTGAAGAGGTTGGTTCTTTTTGCCATTACTTTTATTACAACACAGGACCTTATTGCACTTTCAATCAAACTCAATGCATTATGATTATGTATGAAAAGAAAGATAAGAAATGCATGCAAAAGTATACAGATGTTGTGACTGATGTTGATAAGAGGTGTCACAACATCACAAACCAATATTGGTTAAACAATGCACATACCGAGATCTCTTCCCAAACGAGAGAAGGTCTCGAAATCTAATGCCTTAGTGAAGATGTCAGCAAGATGATTGACTGTTCCTGTATGCTCAAGGCTAACTATCTTCCTCTCAACCAAATCTCGAATAAAGTGGTACCTTATGTCAATGTGTTTGATTCGGGAAAGTTAGACCAGATTTTTCGAGAAATCAATGGCACTAGAATTGTCACAGAGCACAGTCAATGTTCTTCTATGTAGACCGTAATCCTCTATCATTTGATTCATCCACAATGACTGTGTACAAGCACGTCCAGCTGCAATATACTCGACTTTAAGAACATCCTCTACTCGCTTGGGCTCTGTTTTGGAAAAACACAAAGATTCTCGAGTTTTAGAACAATTAGTAAACAAGCAAACAAACCTTACCATCTCTTTGAAATTTATTTGTCGCTTTCTTGTAGTTCTTTCATCGAGATCTCCAATGATTTGGCTCATAGGATGATTCTTCTGAATTCTTGAAGGAATATTTCTCTGAATCAGGTCAATGGGTTCAGCTGGATTCTCCACACTTGGATTAGAATCTGATTTTGCGGCAGCTGGAGTTGATGTTGTTATTCCCGTATCAACATTGTTACCAACATCACTCAAATCTCTGGGTTCAGCACCTGCATCTCTGTTTTCAATACCTGCCCTTTCATCTACAGGAAGTGTGACATTATTTTGAGGATTTTGATCATAAACCAGATCATCCTCCTCAGCAGGTTTAAGACCACTCATCAAATCCTCAAACTTGACGTTAACCGACTCAATCATGCAACACGTTCTAAGATTAAACACTCTATATGCATGACTATTTTGAGAGTATCCCATGAAAACACATTTATCACTCTTTGAAGCAAGATGATTTCTATCATTTAGCACATAACAAACGCACCCAAAAATATGAAAATCACTCAAATTTGGCTTTTTATCCATCAATAATTCATAGGGAGTAACACAAGATCCTGGTCTAAAATACACCCTATTAATTATATGGCATGCAATGCTCATTGCTTCTACCTAAAAACGTTTAGCAACCCCATTTGAAATAAGCATAGTCCTAGATATTTCTATAAGAGATCTATTTTTGCGTTCGACTATCTTATTTTGCTGGGAGGTGATGGGTGAAGAAAATTCATGAGCTATACCAATTTTGGAACAATATTTTGAAAAGGATGCATTATCAAATTCTTTTCCATGATTAGACCTAATCCTACCAATGCTCACACCAAATTGCACACACAACCTTTTTGCAAGTTTTTTAAATATTTTAAAAGTCTCAGATTTTTCTTTTAAAAACTCTACCCAAGTAAAGCGGGAAAAATCATCTACAAGTACAAGAACATACCTTTTACCACCAAGGCTCTCAACTTCAAGTGGTCCCAAAAGGTCCATATGAAGGAGTTCGAAACAATATGAGGTAGTGAGACGTTGTACTATTGAATGTGGCACCCTGACTTGCTTACCTTTCTGGCATGCCTCGTAAACTGGAATGTTTTTTGTGTTGAGCTTAGGTAGTCCGATCACAGCATCCTTTTTGACCAAACTTTCCATCATATTGTAATTGACATGTCCGAACTTTTGATGCCACACCTCGGCATCACTCAATTGAGACAGCTTGTAGAACACATCACCATTGATTTGATAGCAATTATCTGAGGCCCTCTGACCAATGAGAATACATGCATTGCCTTCGTCATAAACTTTGCATCTTTCACGAGTGAACTTGACATTGAAACCACCATCGCACAGTTGGCTAATACTTATCAAGTTCGTCGTTAAACCTTTAACCAGCAACACGTTCTCAAGCTTTGCAATACCAGGTACATGAAGGGTTCCTTGGCCAATGATTTGGCCATTTGCTCCTCCACCATACTTAATCTTTCCTCCTTGAAACTTGAAAATATTCGAGAGGAGATCTTTCGAGCCGGTCATGTGTTTAGAGCATCCACTGTCGAAGTACCAGGCTCCAGGGACGTGGGATTTCAGGGAGGTACAGATCATGTTGCACTTAATATCAGTTTTCTTGACCCAAACCTGTTTGAACTTGGTGTTGGTATTGATGTTGGTATGACGGAAACCAACATTGGATTCAGCAGTCAGCTTCGACCTTTTAAAATGAGTTTGCATGCCAACAAGCTTCCAGCAGTATGGTCGTATGTGACCTGGTTCACCACAGTGATGGCACACGTATTGTCTTCTTCTTCTCTTGTGGCGTTTGGTCGACTTCACCTTTTGACTTGAAATTGGCTTTTGAACATTCTTGTATCCAATCCCGTGTTTTGAACAATTCGAGATACACGATTCCAAAATCTCATCCACCTTGGCCTTGCCTTTGTTGAGGTTTGTGAGGGTTTCTTGGGCCTCCTTCAAATCGGTTTTCACATTTTCTAACTCAACATCCTTCTTGGTGAGCGACGTTTCCAAGCGAACAATTATGTCAAGCTGATCATCATTTTCTTTGGTTAGCTTTTCTACTTCCTTTGCGAGA
>BMAC01000016.1:2170775-2188236 GCA_014905375.1 Phtheirospermum japonicum | reverse complement strand
ATACACATGTATATATAATTAATCAGGATACAATCCGAATAAATATACAAAAGATGAGTGATTAATATGAAATTATATCCATTAGTCGTTTTTTGTATATTCATTATACGTGATGAATATGCAAGAAATAATTTACAAAAGAACGAGCTACCAAAATATTCATCACATGGCACATGATACATTATGTACCCTGGTGCATGATATAAATTGATTTGTGCAAGATACAGCATATTACCCATCGAAAAATAGTTCAAAATAGGAATTCAACGACCAAAAATCCATCATATAGAGAGATTGTTCAAACAATCATAATGATTATAATTTGTAATTATTAGTAAATCCATCAATCCAGTTTGTTCTTGTTTTACACTAATTACAGCTAAAAAAACCATGTGGTATCATGTCACCTACAAACCCTATAATTTAATAGCCAAAAAAAGAATTGTTATTAAGCCCAAGGAACAAAGCCTTGATATGGTATAGTGCCACAATATCTAAACAAACTTTTGATTTCTGGACATCCATTCGGATAAGGGATCGACCGGTGAAACGGATCGCGTCCGAGCTTTTTACGGCGTAGCGAACCCAAACAACCATACGGGTCTTCTTGAAATTGAGTTCTAACAAGTGCTTCGCCTTTTAATGCCGCCTCCTTTGAGTTTTGGGAGGATGGCGTGCCTGAATAGAAGAACCTTTCTTCCGGAAACCTAATTGCCGACCGGTGCAGATGAACGAATCTGTCCTCCTTAAAGTCGTAACCTACAACCTGAATAACCGGTTCAAAAAACGAATTATGGTTGGTGTTGTGGGATTCCAGAATTTACTCCAGAGTTAAAACATAATATGAAAACATAACATCAAATTCTGCTAATAAGTTTTAGGGTTAATTACAAAAATTAGCCTTGAGGCTTGACCTAATTACAAAATAACAGCTCTTTCAAAATTACAAAAATACCCCTGAGATATTATTTTATCTAATATTTACCCCCTTCACGAGAAAATTTTTTTGAAACCCATTTCACATTTATTAAAAAATATAGCAGTTAGCCCATAATTTCAACATTGAATCAAACCTCAGGGTACTTTTTGTAATTTTAAAAGTTCTTTATTAAATTAGGTCAAACCTCAAGGGTGTTTTTGCTAATATAAAACATAAACTGAAATTCTCATGTCCAAAGTAATTGATTTGCTTATTTTCTGAGTTTTGAGGATGTGGATGGTTAAGTCACTCTATAAGCCTAAAAACTCAACAACAATTCTTATGTTCCAAGTTTCCCATAGTGATCAGTATCTGTAATCGACTTTAGCTTTTGAACATTGTAGAGAACATAATATGCACAAACTCACAGTTATATTACGTGGATACGTCCCAGTAAGCTCCCGAAACCGACACAGACTAAATAGAAGATTCTCAAAGCTATCTCTAGCATGTTCCTCTGTAAGTGCTCTACCTCTCACGCTGTCTCGCTTGCCTTCACAAATTTCCGCACGGTAATAATAAAAATAAGAATACAATTACTATACGCAAAATGATAAATCTAAATCCAACAGCAAGATATATTTACTGTGAGTAATGGCAAATCGTACAAATGAATTATATGATCGCAATTAATGCAAAAGCAAAACCAAAGAACAACCATATAAGAAGGAAAAAATCAAAGTCCAAGGAGTAATTTAAAATCCGAATATTTGGGCCTTTAACTCAATGAAAATGTACATAAGAATTAAATATTACTTTTAGTTACACCAATTACATAATATCCAGAAATGACATCGCTACTTGAACTAATAGACTCACAAATAATAATAAAAATAGCTTCAAGAAAAACACCATTTAAGATCAAAATGCTGTTAAAATCAATTATTAATATTAATCCGAAAGCAACAACATAAAAACAACAACTCACTCACCGAACCATTGTTTTGACTCGGCCACAATCCAATAACTCTGCGCTTCGCTTCGCGGGCCCGCATCCTTCCTGGTCTCGCCCCCACTAAACATCAGCAACGCCATGTCATCGTCGGCCGCGATCTCCACACCCCTTTGTATATGCTTCACAAAAGTTGCGGCTTGGCCCGGATGCTTTTGATAAGGCTCTAAATACCAAGCATTCTCGTCATCGGCCTTATCACACTTACTACTAGTATAAACTGAATGCCCAGCTACCATTACAAGGTTCCTAAAGTTAGCAAATGGGTAATTATCTGTATTTTCATCCAGGGCCCTGTAATTAGGCATAACTGTATAATGGCCCTCATATACTGATAACACGATGACGATTGTAATCCCAATTGACATGCAAATCAAGAAGATGATAAATGGGTGAAGCTTATGATAGTGGTGGATCTTATTTCCTAATGATTTTATCATTTTTAGAAAGGGATTAATTTTGGGTTTTCGGGATTTTTTGGAAATTCCAGATTCTAGGTCAAAATCGCCTCTTGGATAGGCCTGGAATGATTTCGGACTATTAGTTATGGCCCCAAATGAATAATTTGTCTTCATAGATTTGGGGATCCAAACTTAAGAAATACAGAAAAAGGGCACAACGAATCAAGAACCCAGAAAACAAATGGCACCATAGAATTTAAAGCATGCGCCTTTTCAAGAAAATCGAGAACGTCGAGAAATAATCAAGAACAGAAAAAGGATTTTCAGAAATTTCAATATTCAATAGAAAAAATGGAGATTTTGATGCAAGAGAATTTACTCAAAGAAAGTGAAATGCAGTAGTTAAGTATGAATAAATCAAGAGACTGAAGCGAGTCCAGATAACAAGTATATGAGGTTTGAGATTACCTTTGATCTTTTAAATTTATTTTCCGATGTTCAAGAAAAGCCAACGGGAAATTGTTTCCAAAAAAAATAAATAAAAAAAGATCGGAAGAAATCAAGAAAATCAGTATGAAGACTCAGAAGGATTTGGAAATATTTTTTCTGTATGGCTGTAACCGAGTAGTCAACTATTTAAAATACGTTTATGAAACTATATTGAAAAAAACGAAAAATTGATGCAGTAAAGTCAAGGCAAATATATCTTTACAGAGCTTTTACTCATTAATTTGGTATATATTGAATACATATTTCTCTATGCAATATAATCATAAGTGCAATTTGTTACAAGGGAAACTCGGTTTGCCACTTTATAATCCAAATTTGGAATATGTCATCTTAAGTTATTTTCTTTTAAAAAGCTACTTTGGTATAAACACAAAGTGAAAGATTTGTATTATGTCAGATTGACGGGTCATGACCCGTTAGACATCTGATCCGATACTCTAATGTATTGGTTTTTGAACTATGATTTATTGGTTTTTGTACTTAAAAATATTATTTTTTCATAAATATATGATCCGTGTTATGATGTATTGATTTTTGTATTAGTATTATGATGTATTGACTTTAGAATATAATGTATTAGTTTTTGTACTATAATGTTTGACTTAACAGATGATCCGTTAGTACGGCCTAACAAGAGTCTTGCCCAAACACAAATACTCCTAAGGTTTTTACACACATTTCCAACTCTCAACTTATTTTTCCGCCAACAAGAACTTCCTGTAGACAAAAAAATTTATTGGATACCAAATCCCTGTAGACAACAAATTCTACTTAAACGACTGTTTAACCCCTTGAGCTAGAGTTTGTTGTAATTTTTCGATGGGCGGGGGAAAAGGAAAAAGTCGAGAGTCAGGTCCAATTACCATAAGTATGAAGACGACAATAGGTGGTTTGATTTGAGTCTGGTCTATTTCCGAAGAGCTGTTTTGAGCTATAGCGATGGCGCGGATAACTACAGAGAAGACGACGACAACTGCCACATCGACGAATCTGATTTTGAAGTGATAGGTCGCGACGCCGGCAAAGACCAAAAGCCGGGTATTCTGAACTTTGGTGTTTGAAATTGAGGCCGTTTTCTTGGGGTTCTACATGATTTCACCTCCGATTACCTGGAAAAATGGGTAAAGGTCAGTCTTTTCAGCGTTTCTATATAATTATGAAGTTTTTTTCATATTTAAATATTTTGACTATTTGTTCTTGTAATATTGTTGTGATCAGTTTGTCGTCATTTAATGGGTCAGCATGGTGGTCGACTGGTTGACGACCTTGTGCATGACAAAAAATGTGATCGACATGTAGTCGGCTATCAATAGTCGACATGAAATTTTACAATTTTGTTTTCTATGCAAGTATATGCTCATCGTTTGAATTGTGAGATAGTGTTTGGGAGACCTATGACCAGAAATTTATTTATACAAGAAGTACAACAACAATAACTTTAAAACTTCATCGCCATACCCTGTATTCTTCTCGGCCGAATCATGAAAGTCTTGCTAAATTAGAACTAAATGGTTCCGGTAGCTTCAAACCGAGCTGCAAGCAAGTGATCATCGCAAACTCCTCGAGTCCAAACACACATTCTTCATTGTTTATGTAAAAATCAATGGAAGCATCTTAGATTGTCAAAACAACAAATGCAAATATAATTTCCCTTTGAACTTTAGTGGCATCGCGTCGATGAAATGTTCGAAGTACGAGTCCTTGAACATTTTCAAGGTATTTCCCTTCAAGTTTGACTTTATTTTATCTATAATTTGGTTATACAATGAGCGACGAGAAAGCTTGGCTTTAACCTGCTCGTCTACATCCACAAGCGCCATTATCTATTTTGTATGCATGCAAAATTAGATAAGTAGTCGGCATAAGTCGAAAAACACGCACGGCATAGTAGGCAAAGAAGTATACAACATAGTAGACTTCAAACAAATAAAAGCTTCACATTTGCATCGTTTTTTCTAAAAAAGAAAATAATTCATCAAATAGTCAGTGTCGTAGTCAGCAAAATAGTCGGTGACTATGTCCAGCAAGAAACCGACATAAAAATCTAGTTCAAAAAAGGTTGCAAGTTAAAACCAAGCTTGCTATTTCTTTCAAACATATGCAAAACTTCACATTGCAACATAGTCGACAAACAGTCGACACAAAAATTTAGTTAGAAAAAAGGTTGCAAGATATACCAAGCTTTCTATATCTTTCAAACATATAGAAACTTCACGTTTATTGACATTGTCTTTTCTAATAAATAATCTCAAATATATTTCAACCGACAAAAAATAAAAATCGAAGAATATCCCATTCGGCAAAAATTACTCCAAAAAAATTATATTCCGACACTCATTACAAATAAAAACATAATTAAAAAAAAATCACGAAATAGATCTTATATATTTCTACTTCGTTGGAAAAATAGATTAACCTTACCCAAGAACTAGAGGAATTCTTGCCGAAAAATGTACAAAATAGCCCTAAACTGTCGCCTCCAGGAATTGTAGAGAGAGTCCGATAGTGGCTCGATGACTAAAAAGCTACTCTATAAGAGTCTCGGCAAGTGCACCCGTCATTTATAGTGTATAGCTCTAGAGCACCGGATATCGTTCCCATGAGAATTGTGATTATTAGTACTAACCATCTTTTTATTATCTAATCTACCGAATAAAAGGTTATTTTAATAATCTACTTAACTAAAAATATGTAAATAAACTAAAAAATTGATTAAACAAGATATTAAGTTAGAAGTTATTTTTGGAGAATGAATGTGTGAGAAGAATGTGTTTGAATGTAAAATACCCCTAAATTCACCATGTGATTGTATCCAAATAAATCATCATAATCCCTTAAGTACTACTAATCCCACATATTATTTCACGCTTTCAAATACTGTAGAAATTCTCTATTTTAAGTAAAACCTCGAGTCTCGAGTGAATTAATCCTAACCTCGAGTTGAGTAACCGGAATCTCTTCCTAATTAAAATCCTCAAGATAGCAATGCGAGCAATTAAATCTCCCTATTAGGTTTCACCCTAATTCGGAGGATTTATGTCGTTCTATATCTAGGATTGCATGCAACTCCTTGTACTTGTGTGTGTTCTTACTCTACTTCGCTTCGTTTGATTAAAAATAAAGAACAAATCCAAATCAATAAACCGGAGTCATCGAGTTGGGAAAATTGATAAAAAGCACAAGAAAATCGAATGAAAAGCGTAAAATAATATAAATCAACCAATTCTCAATCACAAGTTAAATCTAGGGTTCATCTCAATCCAAACACATATGAAGTTTAGTTAATACTTAAACTGAAATCAAAAGAAGTGTAAAAAGACAAATCCAAGAAAGGAGAAATCATGTTTACAAGTTTTAGTTTTCAAATCAAAGATAGAATTACTTCCCTATTGAGTCTTCGAAGTATTTATGAGGTTTTATTCAAGAACTTCAATCTCTTCCCGTACTTTTCTTGCTTGTTGTTACATTCTTATAGCCTCCAAGATCATGATAAAAACATCCTAGGGCTCTTAGTTATAGTTCCCCAAGTGTTTTTCCTAATAGCCCTTCATAAAATAGAGAAACCGGGCCCAAAATCATAAAATTGCACCATTCGATCAAAAACATGGTCAGCAGGACGAAAACACGGCCAGAATTGCAAAAACACGGCCTGGCCATGTTTTCCAAAATTGCCCATCTAGTAAAGAATACGGCAGTGTTTAAAAACACGGCCAGGCCATATTTCCTCCTAGACTCTTCTTTTTTAAATTTTCCTTTGCGATATGAAACATAGGCGTGTTTTAAAATACGCCCAAGGCATGTTTTCTTTGATTTCTTGATATTTTACATCTGCTTGCGCATTTTTACTTTTTGTTTCGTCTCCTTGACTCGTTTTCTTATATACACGACTATTATTCCCCTCTAAATTCACCCAAATTCACTCCTCTTCAAGTACCATCATAAATACAACCCAAAAGTGAAAAGAACAAGAAACACCATAATAACTACCAAAAGACACACAAAGAACTTTATATTAAACATATCAAAACTACTAAAAACATGAATGAAGCGATGATTCTCGCGGCCCAACCGTCACCGCTGTGTATAGTTTTCTAAGTCTACAGTACGCCTTCTACAGTCCACGTCTGTCGCTTTATGCCTAAATTGTCCGCCTCGCCACTTCTACTCACCGAAAATTGTGGGTTCGTGAGAGAGAGAAAGAAAGTCGACTTCTAAAATGGTGGCACACTCGTGTATGGGGAAGTGTGAAATGCAACTGATTCAGGGTGGAAAAATATACATTTCATATAACTTAGGGGCTTTTCAGTTTATCAGAGGGCTCAAAGTGGCATTAAATTTAATAAACTGATGTACGGTGGCATTTCTCAAATTACTTTTGTTAAGAGTGAAAAAAATCGAGTTTTTTCTTGTTATAAAGGGCTACTTATTTATAAGTTACTATCGAACACTAAACAAGCAAGCAAACAATGCAGAGTAAATTACAAATGCTGAAGTATTGCAAAGTGAATTATTGTTGTTATTATGTTCATTTCATTCCATTGCACGATCAGGGCCGACCTGTTACTTTTCGAGCCTGAGACGAGATAAAAAATTCGGGCTCTATTTTAAAATGTTAAGAAAATATATTCCCAAACAAAACCTAATTTATTATTAAATAACAAATATACTAATAGGATATGATATTTATTCAACTTCTTATACTAAATGTGGATAGTGACTTTTAGTTCTCATTTAATGAATAATACTTCATGTTTTCAAGAAAGAAAATGAAAAAAGTACTATTTTGAATTTAATAAGATTTATTAGTATGTTGCAAATTTATATATCGGCTAAATATTTCTTTTAGACCGATAAGAAATAAAACTAAAAATAAGAGTATTGTCGTTATCTAATGATGAGAATTGGGAAATGATTAAAGAAAAAGACTATACAAAACAAAAACGCATAAAAATGAGTTTATATAAATAAAATAAATAAACGTAAAAACATAATAAAAATTAAAAACTTTAAGAAATAGGTAAAAAGGTAAGAGAGAGAGAATAAATTTGGCAAAAAAAACAAAAGAAGAAATTAAATCATAAAAATGTCTCATTTGAATTCGAACTCCAAACCTAGTTTTAAGAAGGGATAATTCCCATTTGATAAACATAGATACATGTAAAATCCCATATACGTTGGAATTTGTAGAGACGAACACCATGCTCATGTAACGAAAGTTTTGATTTTTTTTAGATTCAACAAGTTCATACTGTAAACAATATATTTATATAATATACAAACGAGAGAAAACATGAAAACATTATAGTAAATTCAAATTCGAGTTCAATACTAAGGTATCCACGAAATTAATTCTCGACTGCAAGATCCAATTTCAGTGTATTGCTATTATAAAGAAAAATAAGAAATCTCATGTAAGCTCAAGAACTCTCAATATCAATATCAAGAGGATTTTAATATGATGTTTCTCTAAAAACTCTCTTTGTCAACTTATGACTTTATATTATATTTATACTAGGTACATAAGAGAACCCTAATCCTAAAAAGGGTTGGACTGTCCAAGACATGGACCCAAAATAGTTTTGGCCCAAATATCTTTATTAATATAACATAGATAATTAAATATAAATTCAAATTAATTTAATTACACCGTAACCACCGTCTCATACGAGCTCAAAGTCCTCCGCACGCGTGGGCCCCGTAGAATGAATTGCGTCATGCACTCGATCCTCATCTCCTCCATTCAGGAGGGGGTCATAGCCCCCACCCCAAGGTCATTTCCGCAGCAGTCCATCGACGACCATAAATCACTTTCTGCACAGTCGAAAGAGTCGCTTACGCGTGTTTCCAGTGCGCTCGTCCTGAAGAATAAAGCCCCGAGGTGGCACGAGCAGTTGCAGTGCTGGTGCTTGAATTTCAAAGGGCGCGTGACAGTGGCGTCCGTTAAGAATTTCCAGCTCGTGGCCGGTGGGGCCGTTGATCCCTCGGTCGAATTGCTGGCTGCAGAGCAAGAGAAGGTGATGCTGCAGTTCAGGAAGATCGGGAAAGATATGTTTACGATGGATTATCGGTACCCGCTTTTTGTGTTTAAGGCTTTTGCGATTTGATTGAGCAGCTTTGATACTAAGCCGGCGTGTGAATGAGAATTAATTATATGCACTACAAAAAAAACCCGGCGATACTGACGGATATGCTGGCGGAAGTACTGGCGGCTTTGCTGACGGCCAAGGCCGTCAACAAAAGAGGCCGCCAGTACACCGTCAGCGAATGAGCGGGAGTTTATCCCGCTTCACTATACTGACGTCAATGCCCGTCAGTATATCGTTTTGGCATCGCTGACGGCCATGGCCGTCAGGATATAATTTAAAAAAAATAATAATATATACGCTGACGGTCATGGCCGTCAGGATCCTGATGGTCTACCCGTCAACATATATTTAAAAATATATATATATATATATATATATTATATAATATATATATATATATATATATATATATATATATATATATATATATATATATATATATATATATATATATATACGCTGGCGGACAAGCCGCCAGCGTTCCTGACGGCCTATGGCCGTCAGGAGTTTAACCTAAAATTCGGCCCAGCCCCTTCCCCCGCCTCACTTTCTCTCCTTCTCTTCTTTCCTTCTTTCTCTCTCAGCCCGTTCCCCCCCGCAGCCCAGCCCGCCGTCGCCGTCGCCTTGCCACTCCGCTCCGAAGCCGCCAGCTCCCTCCACCGCGCCGCGCCGCGCCAACCCCTCCACCGTCAGCGGCCGCCTCCCTCCACCGCGCCCGCTCTCCGTCGCCGCGCCGCCTGGCTGCTCCGCTCCGAACCGGCCGCCTCCCTCCACCACGCCGCATCCGAGCCCAGCCCAAGCTCCACCACCACCGCCTGCCTCCACCGTCGCCCGCCGCCGCCGTCGCCCTGCCAAGGTAAGTTTCCTTTTTTTTTTATTTTCTGTTATTATTATTTATTTTATATTTTTTTATTATTTTTGTATTTTTTTTATATAATGGTTGTGATGAATTTATTGTATAATTGGGGTTAATTTTAGTAATAATCATATAATTAGGAATAATCAATTAATTAGGGTCAATTTAGTAATTATTACATAATAAGGGTCAATTTAGTAAATATTACATAATTAGGGGTTAATTTAGTAATTATTATATATTTAGGGTTTAAATTAGGAATAATCAATTAATTAGGGTTCAATTTAGGAACAATCAATTAATTAGGGTTCAATTTAGGAATAATCAATTAATTAGGGTTCAATTTAGTAATAATTACATAATTAGGGTTTAATTTAGGAATAATCAATTAATTAGGGTTCAATTTAGGAATAATCAATTAATTAGGGTTCAATTTAGTAATAATCACATAATTAGGGTTGAAATTAATATTAATCAACTAATTAGGGTTCAAATTAGGAATAATCAATTAATTAAGGTTCAATTTAGTAATTATTACATAATTATGTTTCAATTTAGGAATAATCAATTAATAGAGTCCAATTTCGTAATAATTACATAATTAGGGGTCAATTTCGTAATTATTACATAATTAGGATTCAAATTAGGAGCAGACATGGTGAGGGTGGTCGAGGAAAGCGATGACCTGTATTCGAGTGCTGTGTGGCTCTTTATCGACAACGTGTCTACTTCATAATCTACCTAGTTAGAAGCAATCTCGTATTAGGGTTTGCTTTCAAATTTAGGGTTTATTCACCCATTATATTGTGTATGTATTGTTCATGCATGGGAGGCCGTGGTGATCGGCCGAGATTTAAAAAAAAATTGTATATATATTGTTCATGCGGGTTCACCTGACAGGAATGCTGGCGGCCAACCCGCCAGGAATGCTGACGGCTTACCCACCAGGAAAGCATCAGATGTTCCTGGCGGATAAACCCGCCAGGAATACTGGTGGGCATATGCTGGCGGGCAAGAGCCATCAATGAATCCGCCAGCATTCCTGGCGGGAACATTTTCCCGTTAGGATACTGGAATCCTGACCACAAAAATGCTGGCGGCCAATATCTGTTAGGAGGCCGTCAGTATTTCATATACTGACGGAATCCTGACGGATTTGGCCGTCAGTATCGCCGGATTGTTTTGTAGTGATGGTTATTAATTTATTTCTGAAAGGGCACATCATGATGTGTTTTAGGGCAAGAATTTTAGCAGTCGAGGTTGTGGACTGTGTCTGTTGTACCCGGTCTGATGGAAACAGAGGATCTGCAGGTGTTAGTCTTTTAATATACTGTTGAAATAACATTATTAGTATCTATATTATGCTAGACATTGTGGGTAAAAAAAAAAATAATAAAAAATTTCTATCAAATAGAAAATATCATCATAATTATTAATAATTAAATATTACAACTCCAAATTGAATATGTATTACTTTCTTGATACACTCTTAAATTGGAAAAGTGTGACGGCTTAGTTGGATATTTATTAAAAGCATATAGTGATTCAAACAAAACTCCTATACGGCTTAGTTGGATGAACTCAATATATAAAAAACATTCAATTGAACTCAACGAATTATAACCTTTATACAAAGGTTTGGTGAAATTCCTTTCATTACGAATCACTCGATTAAAGATTTATCTAAATGTCTATCTCAATGGATTAATTAATTTATCTTATCTTTATTAATCAACAACCAAACCATACTCAACTATTATATTGAATATGTCTTTTGCATTGACCAGTGACGTTAGTCGACCTAATATAGAAATTATGAGTGATCTCTCTCGAAATTCCAATTGAGGACTGAATTCTTTCTTGGCTCAACTACCACCTTCATTTACATCATGATGTACCCAATACAAGCCATATATACCCCAAAAAGGAGTTCAAGCATTGGCCATTGCCAAATTACATCACTCAGTAAACAAGGTGTGTATTGAGCTCAAGTCAAAGGATTATCACACGCTTTATACACTGATATGTTTATAAACATAAAATAAATAGCTTATCATTAGGGTAGGGTTTACCAATACTCTCTAAAGTATCCATGTGTCCATCACGAATAACAATTATTCATAGTCGTGAGACTAACTGTATTTTTTAAGAATGTGATGCAGACTACATGCCGACATATGTTATATTATCAATATCCCAATCTTTATAGTTAATAACTGGTCGGGGATGTTTTAAGGGTAATGTTCTATCATGTACATCTCACTATATCAATGACAACATTAACTCATGAAAATATTTATATGAATAATTGCAAACAATTAAAACAATATTCAATAAATGAAATGTCATATATATAACAATTGTAATCAACTATAATATCTTTAAATTTGATTGTCTTTAGGACATTTATATTTTCAATATAATCATTCAAAACCTTTTTCCCATTTAAGTCAATTGTATTTCATTAAATAATAATTACAATTTAAATTATCTATGCTACCCTTCCTCTTCTTTCTCTTTCTTATTTATAATTGTTCGAAGAAACCACAACACCTCTCATTTCTCTCTTATCCTCTCTTGTCGACACACGCATTGTTTTCTTTATCCGACTGATGTGCAACGAGTGTTTTTTTGGTGGATGGCGGGAACTTAAGATGGATTTTTTTTTTCACTGATTTGTTGGTGGCTAGCGGAGTTGGTTTCTTGTAGTTTTCTTAGCAAACTTCGAATCTACGGGATTGACGGTGAGATGAATTTAGTAGCCTAAATTAGTGTTATGCTGTTGAAACTCGCCTTTTTAATTTTTCCGCCAGCTACTTTGTATCATTTGTTCCCAAATTTCCAATATAGCCCTTATGAAAAGGAACAACAAGTAGTATGAAATTGTAGAGTTCTATTTATTAGTGTATAACATGTAGAGGATGATATTTCATATTAAAAGTTAAGTTTATTGTGAAATATATTACAAAAATTGAAGGGAAAAAATGTAGTATTTTAGTATAATTTTTTGGTTAATTTTTTTGATTGTTTATAGTTTTAAATTCATGATATAGTATATAATTTTACGATATAGTTTGAAATTCGACGAGTAGTATGAAATTCCACAGTATAAGTCCGAAGTTCCACAACATAGTATGAAATTCCACAAAATAAGTATGAAACTCGAAAACGTAGTATGGGATTTTGCCAAAGTAGTATGAAATTTGATCGGTGACGGCGGCACCGACTACCGACAATCAACGATGACAAGTAATTTAGCCAAGTAGTATGTAATCTTGCGAATGTAATATGAAATTTGATTTGTAAGGTTATATTAATACTCTTATATTGTTCTTTGGATTAACTCATGTAAAATTTGAAGGTCTATGATTTTAAAAATATGTCTCATATTTACGATGTTGTTATCAATGTTTAACAACACCGGTTAACAACACCGACCAGAGTAAAATAATAATATGCAGCGGAAAATCAATTTAAGAACACGATTTAATTAAATTCAGTTCACAAGTAAAAGTACTTGTGAACTTGGGTGTACAAACCCGAAAATTATATTACTTCCTTGTTTTTCGATCAATACATAAATATTAAGTAATATATGAAAACTAAAGTATCAACACATGATACTAAATACTTGTCGCCTAGGTTGAACAAGCTCTTCTCCGTTGGTCACGCAACTTTGAATCACTTGTCGATCTCGATCAATGGCTCCAAGTAGTCTTCATTTTCTTCAGTCCTTGCCGTGCGTCTTGCGTCTTGCTTTGCGTCGATCTCCTCTTCAAAATCCCATGCGTCAAGATCGTAGGTAGCTTTAGAATTCTATTGTGTTAAACAGACAATCCTAGAATCCTAAACTAGGTAAACAAATAAAAACAAATCCTAAACACAATCTAGGAAACTAATAAAGTCTTAAACATAAACTAGGAAACACAATATATTCCTAAATCTAATTTCCTAACTTATTTTGTGCCCAAGAAAGGCAAATAACAAAATATGAATTATTGCCAAGAATAAATTCCTCAACAATCTCCCCCTTTTGCCTTTCTGGACAAAACACTACGACGCAAACACAAATGAAAATAAAAATACTAACTCCCCCTAAGTTAGAAAACTCCCCCTAAACAAAACACCCAATGTTGTTAAAAATCAAACCAACATTACATACCAACATTGTTCAAAATAACACTTAATAAAACAAAACAAAAATAAAGGAATTTAATGACTTCGAACCCTCTTCGAACGACGAGGGGATGTCGAAGTTCCTTCACCCCTTTCCTTCCTCTTCCTCTTCTGCATTCGCATCATTCTACTCAAAGCCTTATCGCGAGCGCGAATTCGCTTCTTTCGCTTTTCCTGAGCAAGACTGGCTAAGGCTTCGGCAACAACGACATCTTCTCCATCAGCTTCATCTCCAGCAACATCACCTTCAGCAGCAGCATCAACAACATCTTCAGCAGTGTCAACATCTTCATCTTCTCCCCCTTTTTGAACAGAAAGCGAAAGGGCCTTCAAGAGAGAGCTATGAAGAGCCTTCAGCTGAGTCATCTGTAAATCAATGGAAGCGACATGGGCACGAAGGACCTGTGCAGAAATGGGAACCATGTTGGGATCGCCCCTCCCAACATCACTAGCAACATCAGCTTGAAGCGGTGCTTGCCATGGCAGATCAATGACTCTGGCACTAGTAACATGCTGACCTCTCAAAGAAAACCAATCAGCCTCACCCGTGAGCACATCATCGGGACGAAGCGTCAACCCTTGGTTCTTGAGCAAGCTGAAAATCAAAGATGGAAAACACAACGAGGCCATAGACTTTGTGGTGGCAAACTTAGCAATAGTGTCAAAAACATGCTGGCCAAAACTAAAAGGAATTCCCCTTCCAAGCCTAAAAAAGAACTGGGCCTGAGGCCGCGTAACACACGTCGTTTTCTTGGAGGGGACCCAGTTGCAAATAGCAAGCTTATGTAGAATAGATTAAAGAGAAGACAAGCGAGTACTAGGGAGCTATTCAAACCACGCAGCAACCATCCCCCCAGACAAAAAAGAAATGACTTCATTCATATCATCCACTGTCGAGTCACCCCGATATGGCTCAGTGCCAAACAATTCATCAATCAAAGCCGGGGTGAAAGAAAATACTTTGCGACTCCAAATCAACAATAGACGGAAAGAGATTGGCATAAAACTCGACCACAACATCCTGGACAAAAGGCATAGCAGTTGAAACTGTGGAGTACATACCTTTGTGTTGAAGATAGGCAATGAGGTTGTGCTTCTCAAAAAGCTCAACCGGGACACGACGCTCGGTGATCATGTGGCGAGTCTGGTAAGTGGCAAACAACTCGGCAGCCTCAGTAGTAATAAAATTCTCCGAAAAAGGATCCATATCCTCAAGTTCAAGGACCGGAGTAGGAGTGTCTGTGGAGGACTGGGAGTGTGCACAGGCATCGGAAGTGGATGGCGTGGGAGCATGAGAAGCAAGGGGAACAGAGGCAGTACGGGAGGACGACACAGTCGGAGAAGGATGTGATGTTGGTAAGGGGGTATCAACATGAATACCAACATCATCCTTCAGAGCAGCTTTCTTTTTCTTCTTGTCCTTCTTGCATGCTTCAAGAATATCGCGCAGAGGTATATAAAGGGAGGAATCAGGGGAATGCTCAAACAAACCTGTATCAAACTCAGATTGATCATCATGAACTAGACATGAAGGAGGAACATCGGCAGGCAGTTTGGCGGAGCTGGTGACTTCCCCTGTGATAAAATCCAATACAGTGTAGGGTGGGGATGAGTACTCTGTGGCTGTGGAGCCAGGAGAAACATTGACTTTCGTCGGGCTAGGTCTCCTATCGGCCTTCCTCACAAGCTGTTTCCGGCGAGAAAACTTCTTCTTCGGCAGACTCGGGGCAGATGAAAGCGGCGGCTCGAACCCTTCAACCAGAGCAGCAGGAACAAAATCTTCATCATCAGGGTCGGACATCACAGTGACATCCTCCTGGAGGTTCATATGTTCAATAGGCACATGGCGGCGCGGTCCAGCCTTGATTTTCGGAACGGCAGGAAGCACAACGCCAGGAGGAATATTGCGCAGATGCCTAGACCTTTTCAAAGTAGGATTCTCCACTCGCCCAAAAGTCTCAGCAACAAACGCCAAGTTGAGGGGATCATCAACATCAATTTTGTTCCCAGGCTGTCCTGGGAACACTTGCGAAACAGGAACGACATCAATCGGCGATGAAATTGGAACAGCAGCGCTGGAATCTTTTGCTGGTGAGGGTGGTGGCGATGTTGATAGCGATGGTGGGATGGAAGAGGTACCACCACCGATTTCGTCGCAAATATCCAGCCCACCAACTTGCACATAGGGTGCAGGGACCTGTTCGCCGGTGCGGCGGAGTTCTGCTGGTAATTCTGGGACAGACGAAGGCGACGGCGGGTTTGACATTCTGCAGATTCTCAAACACACACAACAAGAAAATCGAGAGAATTTGAGAGGGATAAAGAAGTTTGAGAGTTTAATTCGCAGAGGGTTATTGAGTTGTGATCAAACGGTAAAAAAAGTTCAGGTTTTTATGCCCAAAAAGTGACCGTTACATAAGGAGAGAGAAAGCAAAAATAAAAGGAAAAATCCCTAATTTTCACTACTTGCGGATTTTAGGTTTTAAAGCACAATTTTTATTTCTATTTAAAAAGCGCCACTCCCCCTAAGATTAGGCTACGTGATCACATAACAACCCCATTATCTCTAATTTTTTTAAAACAAAAATAAGTTGCATAGCCCTGAATACAAAATCGGTCGTAGTATAGAGCTAGAAAAAACTGAACCATCAGCCCAGTAGTACCAATCTTGTGCAATGTTAATTTTCACTCACCAAATTCACCTCATCATTACCTGTCCAGCCGTCCAATTTTAACTCCACTGAAACACTCAGTTAGCTCAATTCAAAACAAAATTAAGAGTTTTCAAGAAAGACAAAGAACACACGCAACAAAACGCACAGCAAGATGGCATCTTCACAAAGTATGAATGTCCTTTGGGATGCCTAAAAAAACATGACCTAAAAGAATATACAAAAATATATTAAGATTTCAGTGACTTGATCCAGTTCTGCTTTTTATTACTGACAACATTATAAACCAACATTGCCTTAGGTGAAGTCAATGGGAACTTACCCCTTAAACCCAAGTTAATGACTACGTCAAGATCTCTCAAGAAGGTGATATTTAAAGATTGGATCATTTTGTATCCATATTTTCTTCATCCTTGAAGGGATTTGAATCTTTTAATCTTCATCAATTGCTATTAAAAACCTCTTATTTTTGGACCTGGGAGAAAACCAGTTTATGCGGGCAAATCCCACAATCACCTAATTGAAGAGGTTGGTTCTTTTTGCCATCACTTTTATTGCAACACAGGACATTATTGCACTTTAAATCAAACTCAATGCGTTAGGATTATGTATGAAAAGAAAGATAAAAATGCATGCAAAAGTATACAGATGTTGTGACTGATGTTGATAATAGGTGTCACAACATCACAAACCAACATTGGTTCAGACAATGCACATACCGAGATCTCTTCTCAAACGCGAGAAGGTCTCGAAATCTAATGCCTTAGTGAAGATGTCAGCAAGCTGATTATCTGTTCCAATATGCTCAAGGCTAACAATCTTCCTCTCA
>BMAC01000016.1:2153133-2170470 GCA_014905375.1 Phtheirospermum japonicum | reverse complement strand
CAATGTACTCGGTTTCAGCTGTAGAAAGAGAAATACAATTTTGCTTCTTGCTGTACCAAGAGATTAAATTGTTACCCCCCCAAAAAAAAACCCCAGTAGTACTCTTTCTATCTACCACATCTCCAGCCCAATCCGAATCAATGTACCCTACAAGTTCAGTACCCGTATCTTTTGTGTACCACACACCTAGTTCAGTTGTACCAGCAATATACCTAATTATTCTTTTAACTGCTTTTGAGTGTGACTCTTTTGGATTAGACTGATATCTAGCACATAAGCACGCACTATACATAATACCTGGTCTACTTGCTGTCAAATACAACAAACTCCCTATCATACTTCTATACATGGTGTTATCAACACCCTTACCAACATCGTCTCTCGACAGCTTTACAGTTTTGCCCAGTGGCATTTTCTTGTGAGTTTCACTTTCTAAACCAGACTTTTTAACTACGTTCTTAGCATATATAGCCTGAGAAAGGAAAATACCATCATCAAGCTGTTTGATTTGTAAACCAAGGAAGTACGAGAGGTTACCTTCCATGCGCATCTCGAATGTATCGGACATTCGAGTGACAAACTCCTTGACCATCTGCTCGTTAGTGGATCCAAAAATAATATCATCCACATAAATTTGGACGATTAAGATGTGCTTACTGGATTTAAGAAAGAACAAGGTTTTATCAACTTCCCCTCGTCTAAAGTTCAAATAAAGCAAATATTGAGTTAGCCTTTCATACCAAGCTCTAGGAGCTTGTTTTAAACCATAAAGAGCCTTTTTCAACTTTAAAACAAAATTTGGTTTTGAGGATCCACAAATCCTTTAGGCTGTTCAACATACACTTATTCACTTAAGACTTCATTCAAAAAAGCACTCTTAATGTCCATCTGATGCAATGAAATCTTCATATAACAAGCAACAGAAAGCAAAAGCCTTACCGACTCAATGCGGGCAATAGGGGCGAAAGTTTCATCAAAATCGATTCCTTCAATTTGCGTATATCCTTGTGCAACTAGTCGAGATTTGTTCCTCACAATGTTGCCAGCCTCATCTGTCTTGTTCTTGAATATCCACTTTGTTCCCGTCACGTGGAAATTTTCTGGTCGTAGAACTAAATCCCAAACGTCGTTTTTGGCGAACTAGTCCAACTCTTCTTGCATTGCCCGAATCCAGAACTCATCCTTGAGCGCATCCTCCACTCGCTTGGGCTCTATTTTAGAAAGGTACAACGATTCACGAATCTTAGACTAATTTGTAGACAGACACACATACCTGACCATCTCCTTGAAATTAATCTGTCTCCGTCTTGTACTCCTTTCGTCTAAATCACCGATAATTTGGCCCATGGGGTGATTTTTCTGGATTCTGGATAGAATATCCCTCTGATGAAGATCAATGGGATCAGCTGGATCTTCTTCTTCTGAATCAGACTCAGATTATGCGACTTGGATCGATGTTGATTTTGATGTTGGTATCCCAGTATCAACATTGGTATCAACATCACTCACTTCTCTGGGTTCAACACCCGTATTTCTGTTCTCAATACCTGCACTATCATCTGAAGTGGAAGTGACGTTTCCTTGAGGATTTTGATCATAAACTAGATCATTATCCTCGGTAGGTTTGACTGCACTCGTTAGATCGTCGAACTTGACATTAAATGACTCAAACATACTTCTTGTTCTAAGGTTAAATAACCTATATGCATGACTGTTTTGGGAATAACCCATGAAAATGCACTTATCACTTTTTGAGTCTAGTTTAGCTAGATGAATTCTGTCATTGAGAACATAACAAATACATCCAAAAACATGAAAATAAATCAAGTTCGATTTCTTTCCCATCAACAACTCATAGGGAGTAGCACATGACCCTGGTCTAAAATAAGCCTTATTTGTAATATGACATGCAGTGTTCATTGCTTCAGCCCAAAAATGTTTTGCAATGCCATTAGAAATAAGCATAGTTCTAGTCATCTCAGCAAGAGTCCTATTCTTACATTCGGCTATGCCATTTTGTTGTGGGGTAATAGGTGAAGAAAATTCATGACTTATGCCCTCAGAAGTGCAGTATTTAGACAAAGATGCATTTTCAAACTCCTTTCCGTGATCAGTTCTAATCCTACCAATGTTCACATTAAACCTTACACACAGCTTTTTTGTAAGTTTTTTTAAAGTCTCAAAAGTTTCAAATTTTTCTTTTAAAAATTCTACCCAAGTGAATCTAGAGAAATCATCAACAATCACTAACACATACCTCTTACCACCAAGGCTCTCAACCTCAAGTGGTCCCATGAGATCCATATGTAGAAGTTCAAAGCAAGATGATGTAGTGAGGCTTTGCTGGACCGGATGAGGCACCCTTACTTGCTTTCCTTTTTGGCATGCCTCGTACACAGGAATGATCTTGGTGTTGAGCTTAGGCAGTCCACTTACAACTTCTTCTTTGGCCAACCTGTCCATCATCTTGTAATTCACGTGTCCAAGCTTTTGATGCCACAACTCAGCATCACTTAATTGGGACAGTTTTCAAAAAGCATCACTTTGGATTTGGTAGCAATTATCTGAAGTTCTTTGACCAGTGAGAATACATGGTCCATTCTCCTCGTAGACTTCACACTTCTCTCGGTTGAATTTGACACTGAAACTTTCGTCGCACAGTTGACTTATGCTAATCAAATTTGCAGTAAGTCCTTTTACCAGCAACACATTTTCAAGAGTCACAATGCCTGGAACATGAAGAGTTCCTTGGCCAAGAATCTGGCCATTTGCACTTCCACCGTACTTTACTTTTCCACTTCGAAATCTGACAATGTTGGAAAGTAGCTCCTCGGACCCAATCATATGCTTGGAGCATCCACTATCGAAATACAAGGCTCCAGGAACGTGGGACTTCAGGGAGGTATGGATCATGTTGCACTTGACGTTATTCTTCTTGACCCACACTTGTTTGAACCTGGTGTTGGTATGACGGAAACCAACATTGGATTTAGCAGCCGCATTAGATCTCTGAAATTGCCTTCTCTCACTTATGATCTTCCAGCAAAAAGGCCGAATGTGTCCGGGCTCGCCACAATGATGGCACACGAACTGTCTCCTCCTCTTCTTATATCGCTTGGGCGATTTCTGCTCCTGACTTGGCACTTGAGGTGGCTGATTTGGTTTAAATCCTATTCCTTACTTCGAGGTTTTAGGAAAGCTAATCTCCAAGATTTCATCAAGCTTAGCCTTGCCTTTGTTCAGATTTGCTATGGTTCCTTGGACCTTAGTCATCTCGATTCTCATCTTCTCTAACTCAGCATCCTTCTTGGTGAGCGATGTTTCCAGTCGAACAATTATGTCAGTCTGATCATCCTTTTCTTTGGTCAATTTTTCTACTTCTTTCACGAGAACCTTGACCTTAAGTACCTATTTCCCCCAGCTGAAAAACAGTTGCTGGTGCTCAATACTCAGCAGCTCGTACTCCTTATGATAATCAGGGGTTTCAACATTCAAGCATACGATGTTGGTTTCAAGGCTATCAACATGGACATCATCATCCCAAACAACATGGGTAAATAAGGATGGAACAGGTTCAGTTGAATCGTAATCATTTACATCCTCAGTGAAATCAGTAGCAACCATGCTTTTCTTCCTAAGAGTGTTAGGACACTCATTTTTGTAGTGTCCCCAACCTTTACATTCATGACACTGCACTTCACTGAGAGGTCTCGTGGGATTGGATACGTTTGGAATTGAAGAAGTGGACTGAGATTTGGGAAGAGCTCGTCCAGTGAATTCTGGCGTGGACACATGTGGCCTGGTCTTAGTAGTTGAACCTCCAAGGCTATTCTTCTTCTTCAAGAAAATGTTGAAACGTTGGGTAACAAACGACAATTCGTCTTCACAAAGCGTAGTAGATTCCATCTTGTTCAGAATTCTATTGAAATCAAAGTCCTTTTCATCTTCATCGTTGTCTGGATTAGTCTCGGAAGAAAAAGCAATACTCTTTTCTTTTGAGTTGGACCCAAGTTGTTCCATCTCATACTGCTTAAGGTTTCCAACTAAGGTGTTGAATTCAATGTTATCAACATCTTTAGATTCTTCTATGGTAACCACCTTCATATTGTATTTCTTTGTAATAGATCTCAGCAATTTTCCTACAAGACGAGAGTTAGTTATTGCCTCACCAAGCTCTCTGCACTCGCTTGTGATTTCTGACAGTCTCATGGAATAGTCCATGATTGACTCTTTCTCATCCATTCTCATTACTTCGAACGTGGACATCAGCATTCTTAGCCTTGATTTCCTCACGCTTGCAGTTCCTTCACACACCCTTTGGGGTGCGTCCCAAGCGTCTTTTGCTGAATCGCAATTCTTGATGACTCTGTAATAGCTTGCATCAACATAACTGCACAAGGTGTTGATACTTTTGGAATTCCAATTCGCAGCATTCATTTCGTCAGCAGTCCAGTCTTCCTCCTTTTTTGGGATAGTGTCGCCTTCTCCATCAGTGACACGTGGCTTTTCCCATCCAACGAGGACGGTTCTCCATGCACGTTCATCTATGCTCTTTAAGTGCCAACGCATCCTTTGTTTTCAGAGAGAATAATTCTCCTCGTTGAGGACCGGTGGCCTTGGGTTGCCTCGAGCATCCATAGCACCTAAAAATAAGGATCAGTACTTAAAAGGTTAAGTAACCCGCACTAGATGCCAATTTTAAAATTTGAAGGTCTATGGTTTTAAAAATACAACGTCTCAAGTTTACGATGTTGTTATCAATGTTTAACAATACTGGTTAACAACATCGACCAGAGTAAAATAATAATATGCAGCGGAAAATAAATTTAAGAACACGGTTTAAATAAATTCAGTTCACAAGTAAAAGTACTTGTGAACTTGGGTGTACAAACTCGAAAATTATATTACTTCCTTGTTTTTCGATCAATACATAAATATTAAGTAATATATGAAAACTAATGTATCAACACATGATACTAAATACTTGTCGCCTAGGTTGAACAAGCTCTTCTTCGTTGGTGAAGCAACTTTGAATCACTTTTCGATCTCGATCAATGGCTCCAAGTAATCTTCGTGTTCTTCAGTCCTTGTCGTGCGTCTTGCGTCTTGCTTTGCGTCGATCTCCTCTTCAAAATCCCGTGCGTCAAGATCGTAGGTAGTTTTAGAATTCTATTGTCTCAAATAACAAAATAGGAATTATTGGCAAAAATAAATTTCTCAACAACTCAGAAGTTAATATTTCATTAGATTATCTGGGAAAAAAAGTTTTCCTGATAATTGACGTGGGAATTGCCACTTTCAAGAAATCAATTGGCTCTCACCACCACCTTACCAAGTTGACATTTCAATTTCTTTTTAAATAAGTAACTCTTATTATCAAGAAATAACATCCAAGAAGGAAAATTATCAGCCTCCCAGCTAAATGGGGTGATGTGAACAGAAGCAAAGTGTGCAACCGAGTGCGCTAATTTATTTTTAGACCGAGTACAATGTACCAAATTTGAATTTTTCAAAGAGTCGAGAATGTTGAAAAATTTATTTATGAGAATTCTCTTATTTTCCTTTTATAGTTATTTGCTTTTCTTGGGCTCAAAATGTATTATGACGCTAGATTTATTTTCTAAATTGTGTTTAGGATTTTATTTAGTTTCCTAAATTGAGTTTAAGATTAGTTTACTTGTTTACCAAGATTAATATTCTTGTCTATTTAAGACAAGAAGTAGTCTTGTTAATAGACACGTCTTTTACATACGACTTTTACAACGCAAGAACTAGACAGAGACGCAGCAAGCAAAGACGCGAGATGAGAAGAATACGAGCAATTAAAAGACTTGAGGCAATGATCCAAATTAAGGAGATTTTCGAAGTTGCGAACCAACGGAGAAGATTATCACAAGTTTTGCCACAAGATCTGAAGCCACGATCTTAATCACGGAAATCCTTGGAGTTGCGTAACCAACGAGAAAGATCATCACAAGCTTGGCTCCAAGTATTTTAGAATCAAGTGTTGATACTAGTGTTTTCATATATTACTTTATATTTTTTTGTATTAATCTTGAACAAAGAAAAATAATATAGTTTGCGGGTTTGTATATACACAAGTTCGTAAGCACGTTTTCTTACGAACAAAATTTAAATTGCTGTGTTCTGTTTTTAATATTTATTCTGCTGCTTTTGTTTAACTTGTCTGATGTTAATTCGGGAGTTTTAAAACCAGTGTTAACATCGGATCTTATTTTCATTATTTACAACTGTGAAACTGTTTGATGTTTGTTTTGGTGTTTTGACACTGAACTTAACATTATTTTACTAATATTTATTTCAATAATCATACGTACTACAAATTTACAGAGAAGAGCATGGATGTCTTTCGCCAGTGATCCAAAGTATCCGAATTAAATTCTTTTGTTTCACATCAAAAAAGTGGGGAGCTCAAGGTAGAGCTCGTGCCCCTGTACTATACTGTATTCCATAAAAGTGATTTAAAAATTATTAATTGGATCCACATTAGTACTCGAGAAGATGAAATTATTGATTTTTCAAAAGGCAAAAAAGAGATGTGATATGAAGGGACACGATCTAGACCTTGAGAACATATGACGAATAGCAATGGATATCCATGAATTTTGATCACAAGTTCAAATTTCAAGAATAAGAAAACACATTGGAGATATATGGACCAAACTGAAATCCTTTTTCTGTTTCAACACTAGTAAACTGTTTTCACATATTACACTTTACATTCTACTAATCAGTGTACATTATTGCATAATACATTACAACAGTGAATCTATTTTATTTCACTATTAAGGGGTTGGCTATATGAATCTATTCATATAACGTCATCATTTTCAGTCAAATCTTACCTATTTTTATAAAGTCCCATAATACATTGAACAGCAAAGTGTAATTCTGCCAAATTTGTGACATTCAGGTAGCCTTCAGCTTATCCAACCCATAAGTTCTCTGCATATAATCGCGCAAAAATATAAAAGAAATACGATTTAAAATGTCGAATTTTCGATAATAATAATAATATATATACAAGTACATATACCATTAATTATTAAATATATTTTATCATTGTGGCTCACCAGAACATCATTGTTATGCTCTAACATTGGCACCAGCAAAGAGATGAGGTTTTGTATTTCTTGCTTGAGCATGTCACAATCTTCATCTTTGCCCTTTAGTATATTAACTAATGTTTGGCCATCAGGCACCAGTTTGAGAGCTACCTATACACACACCAAATGTACACAACACTTATAAAAATGTGAATAAGAAAAATAAATAAATTAGGAAATACGATTTATTACTTTATATGCGGCCGATGAAATCCATCCATGCCATGGTTTTAGAGTGATGCTATATGACTCTTCAACTATTTGCTCCATATTTATCTCATCAAAATCCTTCACAAGCAATTGCAACAAAGCTAGAGTGAAATCAAGGGCCCTGCAAGATTAATTGCCAAGATAATATATTCATGCAATTAATTAATTTCTACATGAAATATATTTATGTATCAATATACTTAGTGAGCCAAACAAAGGCTTTACTACAAGTGGGACCCTTTGTTGCCTTGCCCTCATTGACCTCTTTCTTCAAAATCTCAACCACATTGCAATATAGTGAAGGATCAGACTTTTGGAAATTCTCTAATCTCTAAGGCATGAAAAAACAAAACAAGTTAATAAATTGTGTGGAAAAAAAAAAAAGTATGTTGGACGTGGCATTATATTTTTACCTGGATGTTGTGATGAATGTCTTGTCTTAAAACTGCCATTGTTGGCCCTATCTTATCTGCAAGACAATAAAATTCATTGTTGGACAATAATACCAAAATAATTTATTTACTTTTTCCTAATTTTAATATATTTCTTGCAAAATGTTGTGACTTGACCAAGAACTTGAATGAGCAAATTGCATAGAGAGAGAAAAGGCTTGATGGGCACTTGGGCAGATGGGAGCTGAAGATGATCGCCGGCGGCGCCACCAGTTTGGGGTTTGACCGCCGCCAATGACGACGACAGCTCCTCAATGGCGGACTTGATCTCCGATGACACCATCTCCTCCGCCTCTCTCCTCCGCTTCATTAAAGTTCTCTCTCTCTTTTTTATTTTTTTGTTTTGTTTTTTGTTCAAAACCCACACTTATATATAAGTAGCTATGGTTATCATAACAAAGTCCACCTTAACGACGTGTTTGGAGGTTTTTGAATAATTGATTTTTCAGTCACACTGAATCTCCAGTAAATTCAATGAATTCAATAAGACGTTCTTTATTATTATTATTATCTTATAATTGCATATTTAGGGTTTGGGTGCTGTTATCCTATTAATGCGCTGAAATCCTAAATATGCAATTATAAGATTACCCTATTTAATAATAATAAGAATGATAATTTTAATTTTGATCGGCCTCTTGCGACTATCTGACCGATAACGATAACTTTACCAGTGACCGCTTGTTAGAAAAGAAAATTTATGAGATTCTCTCCTAAAAATTAAATAAGAGAAAATGGAAAAAATGTTTCACTTTTTAATGAAGTTATACGATCCAGTTCGTATTATTAGTTTATGCTCAAAGACTAAATTATTAGAAACCGCGAGATAACTTAGTTTCTTTTTATATGACGTTGCGACTATCTGACCGATAACGATAACTTTACCAGTGACCGCTTGTTAGAAAAGAAGATTTATGAGATTCTCTCCTAAAAAATAAATAAGAGAAAATGGAAAAAATGTTTCACTTTTTAATGAAGTTATACGATCCAGTTCGTATTATTAGTTTATGCTCAAAGACTAAATTATTAGAAACCGCGAGATAACTTAGTTTCTTTTTATATGACGATCCGTTTATCACTCAAAAAAGAAATATATCGATAGCCAAACCCGTCGATACCTGTAAAACCAACCTTAAAAATTGTCTCTCATCAACCCAGCAAATATGTATAAAAGGAATATATGTCGTGTTTTGTACTTCAAATTGATTGCTCGACTGATAAAATTGTTAGTTTTACTCAAAATTAGATTTTTGTTCGCAACTTATACACACATTATACAATGTACCGAATTATTAAGTGTTTACATGACTTGGTTGGTATATACAAGTGAATATGTACAAATTTTAATTAGAAAAGTTATAAGTAGAATATTGAAAATGTATATGTCTTGAAAAAACATGACCATTATGATTGGTAGGAAAAAGATTAGCGTGGATTGACCAATGTATAAAATAAAATAATTATGGGTCCTATTAAAAAATGAAGCTATAAATAATTTGAGATTGCATCCAACCATAGATCCCCACCACACATAATCTTGCCTTGACATTTAGATGCATGAACTGTGGTGGTTCATTACTCATCGATTGCTCCTAGTTTGCTGTTTGCCCCTCTAATTTTTTTTTTCTTCTTAAATGTGTTTCTATAATTTATTTATTAGTCCCCTCTCATCTTTTCGTTGCTCTCCTCTACTTCGGAAACGAACCCCCCTCTTACCAAAGAAATAAAAAAGTAATTATCTTAATCAGGAAATTATGTGTAGCTAACTATTTGTCAATTGAATGTGCATATATAGCACGACGATAAAAGTTTCTTGCTTAGTGGGATTTCCAATATTTTTTTTCGTTAACCAAAGTTCATGCTGAATATTGTGACGTTGAGATATATACACATACATGGGTACAGAATATGTCACAGCTCATGCCGGCTATTTATCTTAAATTCTTAACTACTGCAACCTCCCTCCCAAAAATATATTACACTTTCATTTTTTTTCCCAAACTATATCACATTTTTCATACATATTTTATCTAATTACTTATGTGCCCCTATTTAAAGTAAATTGGTATTCGATCATAATATAAAAATGAAAGGTATAATTAAAAAATATAGGTAAATTTTAGTACTTCAATAATACTAACTATTTTTTCTTAATTCCCATTAAAGTGAAAACGTGTTATCTTTGTGGAACGAAGGGAGTATCATAATTACAATATTTTGTAATTGTGATTTGAAATAAGCAAAAAGGTATTGTTGTTGTTGCGATTGCTAATAATACAATGTTTATTGGCATCTTCGGCCACATTTTGTCAAAGTTCAATGGGATTGATGAATTTAACATGTGAATATTCTCATTCGACGTTCGTTTTTGGTTTGGAAGCTTATTTTTGATAAACTTCCTCTTTGGGGTAATCTGCAACGTCGTAGTTTTTTTGGGCCGTCTTATTGTTCTTTCTGTTTGTAGGCGGTTGATTCTTTGAACCACTGTTTTATCGAGCGTTCGATTGTCTGGAAGTTTGTCTAGCTCTAGCGAACTTATTTCATGTCACTTTAAAATTTCCCTTCGGTGTTTGTAATGTGTTGTTTCAGTGTTTGGATGTGAAGTTTAGTTCATAATTTTCGATGGTTTGGTGGGACAATCATTATCCTGCTATGGGTTGTTTGAGATTGTTGTAACTAGACGATTTTGATGATATTCGGATAAGGAGCTTTCCATTAGGAGACGGGGGTAGGCATTCATTCGGAAGACCCGTCACTTTACCTCGGGCTAATCCTCATCAGTCAAGTAAAAGACCATTACTCTTTAGGATTTTGACATCACGACTCATTTTACGCCCGAGGGAGAGTTTCCTTGATTCGTTGTGCACTCCCTCCCCTAGGTTGGACCAAGGTTAACACTGGTTGCAGTTGCTTTGGTGCTTCGGGATCGTCCGCCTACTACGATAATTTTCGTAATTACCGGGGATTTGTGCAGGGATTTTCACTAGAAGACTTGGCTTTTCTTTCGCTTTCATAGCGGAACTCGAGGTCGCGGTTCATGCTTGCGACATTATCTTAGATAGGGGCTGAGTGTTTATTTTTTGACTTGAATCAAACTCTACTTATATGGTTTTGATATTTGATGTCCGTTTTATGATGGTTCCTTAGTGTTTTGGGGAAAAAATTACGATCTCTACTTTTTATTGTTTGTAGATGATTCGGTTTTGGGTGTCACATAATTTTTTGTTGCGGCCGCTCTCTCGAGGCAGGCGCACACTGAGGGGACTGTTGGTGGAGTTTCAAGCCAGAGTCTCTACATGACTTGGTTTTTCTAGATAACACACTTGTATCATGTTAGATATCAGATCTACTTATACTACCGAAAATGTTGTTAAAATGTTTTTTTGATAAGTTTTTTATCGAAAACATCAAAAAATATCGAGAAATGAACAAATATTTTTAGTTTTAACCCTGTAACATAGAAGGAACTAGAAAAGGCCCAAGCATGCAAGAGCTATGAAAGGCAGCATCTTTCTCGAAGTATCCACTATGATTGTAAAACCACAGAAGACTTTACGTCTACTCTTTTGTGAATCGGTAACACTGGTAAAAGTAAAATGATCGTCCTCTAAATCAAGTAAAGATTCTCCAAAAAACTAGAATTCTTCGTTTTAACGTGCTGCGATAATGATTCTTCTGGCATTGTGGCCTTCAACATAATGATGTTATCCACAGATCAAATTATTTCGTGGAATGGAATTCACTTGATTGTCTTCTTTTTTGTTCTGGTTGTTTTTGTTGGTCGATTTGCGACAATGGTCTTGTTTTGCCAACTGACTGATTTGTGATCAACAAACTCCTTTTCTCATTTATATTTTATTGACATAAGGGTACTTCATTCAAAAAAACGTAAAGTGGTTTTTGTGACACATTACTTAATTTAAATTAAAGATTATGTTTTAACCTTTTATAGATTTTATAATATTGAAGATGGCATATGGTGCACCCTGGTGCACTATGCATTGTGCACACAGTTTCATTCGTGTGGTGAATATATATGTTTTGTGCGTATATGTATGATCTGGGTTATGAATATTAGTGTTATATGCGATGAATATAGTTGTTGGGAAAAAAATCTTCTAGTCAAAGTAGCCGTCGAGACCGATCGACAGAAAAGTGTAAGCGGGCGTCATTGAAGTGGCCGCCGGAATCCGGTTGACGAAATTCTTGAGCCCATCCTGACGAAGATGAATGTATTGTGCAATAAATATTCAAAACACTTATATAATCAATACAAAATATACACATTCATGACACATAACATTTATATTTATCAAAAAAATACATAAATATTCATCACATAAAATATCCATATTCATGATATATAAAATATAATTTTCTATATTTTCGATAAAATCAATACAATACAATCATATTTATCAAAACTAACATGCATATCTATCGTACAAAATATTTATATACAATCACAGATAACATATATATTCATCTAACTATATATTAAATGAGAATCAAGTGTATAGTATAATTTGTCATAGTATTGTAGGCCTTCTAATCTTTTTTGATATATTTTTGTGCGGAATAAATTGGTTTGTTTTCTAACTCATCTTAATGTAAATTTTATAGGCCTTGTTAAATTAGATATACCAAAGTTTATTTTAAAATTAATAGGAAGGCATTTTCATCCGATAAGCCGTAATCCTAATAGCATCTCCAATACTTGTTATTTAAGTACAAGTTAAAAGCATTACAAATAATTCACTCTTCCAATGCATAGTATTATAGGCGGTGTTGTGTTGACATATAAAAAGTAATTTCAAACACTTTCAATCGCATTGTTTGATTTGCAAAAATGATGTCACAAAGAAAGAATCAGCAAAAATATAGGAACTCGTGTTTCACTCAATCAATTTGGACTCCAGATAGTTTCAATTTATATGGCTTTGTCAAACTTATTTGTATCTTATATATTTTTTTATTAAAATAATAAATGCCACATGCACAAAATTATCCGATGTTAACTTTATGCATTAAAGATAATTTTTGAAATTAAAATTTGTTTTTTTTAACGTTCATCTCACGTGAATAGACATTATATTATTTGCTTGATATATTTATTAAAATATTTAGTATCAAAGATTAGTACCGAAAATGCTCTAAGTTGAAATGACAGAAAAACCTCTTTCCCAGTGGAATATTAATGAAATACACTCCACCACTAAATCGAACCATATATGAAAAATTGTGCAATTTGGGCACCAAATCACCGTGCCTAATCTCTAGAAAGACCCATTAACTCGATATAGATAATAATCATAGTTATTAAACAGATAAAAAAATTTTTTCACAAATTACAATGAAAACTAAGAATTTTGTAATTTGACCTTCACTCCAAAGTCCAACCCTCTTACATCCCCTGTTTCAAAGGTCATTCAAACAAATGATCAGTAATTATAAAATAGTTTGTTGTTCCTGATGAGAAATTTAATTAAGGATAAGCTGGCGGTGGTTTGGCAATTATTATACAAATAATTCACAATGATTCAACTTGCATTTTCCTTTGACTTGTGCGAGATAAGTTTAACCCATCAATTCTTCCAATTTAATTTCCCAGTAGGAATCAGAACGTCATATGTGAACTCATTGTTATCCATGATGTATTTTGACATTATTTAACTATATAATTAAGTAATGATAATTAAATCTTAATAATATTCCTTTCCCATGGGCCATGACGAAGCCAGTGACGATACTTAATTGATTAGTATTGTGTGGACATGTGAGATTCCCCTAGTGCCAAACAAATTAAGGCACATACGCAAAGTTTAATTAAGCTAATCGTCGAGATTAATACACAACTTTTATCTTATTCTAACAAAGCAAAGGTTAAAAAAAATTAAATTTTGTAACAATTAATGAACTTGCCGACATTGTTTTTGGATGGAGTCTACGAGCTTGTCACAATAGTATGTAATTAGAAAAATTTTATGTTACAAGTGAGAAATGAAACTTAAACCTTTAGTCATAAATAGATGCTAATGATCTCAATGAGTTAGTTGGGCAAACGAAGTCATGCTTATGTAAAAATATATATGTTAATTAATAATAATTGTGTATAAAGCTTCAAAGTCATATAAATTAATATGTTGTTTATTGATAGGCACATAGTTTTTAAGTACTTTGGTAGAAATGATGTTTTTATACCTACAAAAGTGTTTTTTTAACACTATGTGATAATCGCATATATAATAATATAATATGTAAAAATGATATTATAATATTTAAAATTGACATTATTAAGAGAAAAAAGTGAATATTGTCACATTGTGTCACAAGATTATTCTGAAATTTTAATTTGAATGTATGTTATAAAAAAATCCCTCTACTCCCAAGTAACCTGAGTTACGTTTTTATTATTATTATATTATTAGCTGAAAATATTATTAAATGTGATAATAAAAATCGAAACGCTCAAGTTTCTCATAAATGCTTGCTAACCTAGCTAATTGATAAAATAAGTTAAAATAGAAAACTTTGGAAGCAATCTGAAGTATGTACAATATTTGCATTCAAAATCCTTGGACGAAAACAAAAATAATAAAACAAGGAGAAAAGGAAAGAAATAATTTACCCCAGAATTTAGCCTGCACCCCTATCAAAAAGAACCTGGATTACTATCTTCAGGTGGTGTTGAATTGGGCCATACCTGCCAATGGAGGACTTTGGTTTTTCTTTAACAGAGGGGAACCCAATTTATTTGGTTTTTTTTTTTTAAATTATTTCTTATCATATTATTACAATAATAATTATTACTAACATCTTATAAGCTATTTCATTTTATTTTATCCAAACATTTCAATATTTTATTTTCAAAATAACACATGTTATAAGATCTAAAAACAACTTATTAAATGTATGATTTTATAAATTCTTCTAAATAACTTTACCCAAAACATTCTTTTACTGAACCCTCATTTGAACTTTGGCCGGAAACACACCGATTTACACACCAACACCAGGCAAGCTAAGGCCAATGTTCCTAAAACCGTGTTGGACCGGCCAGTCAAATCGAGTTAACCGAGAACCAATCACAAGTTCGGTCCGATTTTATGTCTAATCAGGGTGGCCCGGTAAAAACTGTTAAGAACTGGGAATTGGTGATGAATCGGATCCAGCGAAATAAATTTTTAAATTTGCACTTTCAAAATAAAATTGAAAAATAAATTCTTTTATTAAGTAATCACCCCAATATATTAATACAAAATCCTCCTAACTTATGTGTTTGCTTCGCATGCTTCGTTAGAGAAATAAAAATTCTGGTGCTTCGTTTGCTTATGTGTTATCAAAGCCTAATATTTACCTAATTTAATACTTTTCTTTTTATGGTATCTTACATATTTGATTCTTATATTATATTTTTCCTTTTTCAATACTTTCATTTAATTCTCCTAATATAAAAAACATAAATAAGTCATATATAAGCAGTAGATAAGATCTGAATTAGTTATTTTAATTAAGAGATAGTCTACATATGAAATAATTTTAATTAACAAAAAATTATTATGAAAATAATTAAATAAGTTTTATTGACAATAGAATTTAAAATAGTTTTATTTTGGAGTTTCAAATATTCTATATAGGTAAAATATGATTTATTTACAATAATTTAAGTATGTAACTAAATATTAGTAATGTATTCAATATAAACATAAATATATTAAATTATATGCTAATAATTAATAAATATTATTAGACACCAGTACAATGGGACACGGGTTGAGGGTATGATATCTTTTAAATATCTTAAAGTATGTAACTAATAATTATTAACGAATTTATTCTAAACATTAATATATAAAATAATTTGATAATAATAATTAATAAAATAGTTATTAAACCGGTTTAGAATGTGAAACCTTTTGAATTTTTGTAAGTATGTAACTAAGATTATTAATGAATTTAATTTAAACACCAAATATAAAATTATTTAATATTTATAATAATTAATAAATAGAATAGACATCTACAATGCACGGGTTGAGAATACATTGTTTTAATTTTTTATTTTAAATTTAAAAATTTATAATTATCACAAGTATTTTTTTATATTTATCTTTTGATAAGTCCCGTGTAATACAAGAGTATTAAACAAGTATATATTAATTCAAAATCCTCATAATCTGTGTGTCTGCTTTGTATATTTCGTTTGAATAATAAAAACGATTTCTGATTCAGTTGCTTATGTCATCCGAGCCTAATATATACTTAATTTAGTTGTTGTTTTTATTGTATTTTGCCTAAGTTAATATTTTCTTTTTATTATATTTAGCCTAACTTAATAATTTTATTATATTTTGTCTAATTCAATAAATTTATTTTATACTCCTGATATTAAAATATAAATAAGTCATATATAATTAGTAAAAAAATTTTAAATTAATTAATTTGATTAAAAGAAATAATTTTAATTAAGAAAAAACTTATTTATGAAAATAATTAAATATATTATATTTATAATAAAAGTTGAAATAATTTATTTTTGAAATTTTAAATATTTTGTATAGTTAAATTATGATATAATTGAAATAATTTGAGTATGTAACTAAATATTAGTAATGAATTCAATCAAAATATAAAAAATTATATAAATTATATAATAATAATTAACTAATATTTATTAGGCAATGGCACAATCCGAGAAGACTTGAGAGTATGACACCTTTTGAAATTTTCAAAATATGTAACTATAATTATTAACAAAATTAATCATAACATAAAAATAAAATGAGTTAATAATAATAACTAATATAGATTAGAGACGGGTTGAAAATGTGACATTGAATTTATATAAATATGTAAATATAATTATTAACGAATCTAATCTAAATATTAAAATATAATATTAATTAATAAATTGAACAGGGTACGGGTTGAAAATACATCCATTTAATTTTTTATTTTAAATGTAAACTTTTTAATTTTCACAAGTATTTTTTATATTTAATTTTTTATGAATATCGTATAATACACGGGTGTTAAACTAGTACTGTATTAAATCAAAGAACAATTTTTGGCTTCTGACGCATGACCAGGTAGGTAATTGTGCTTTCCTTTTTCATTCAGCTTATAATATTTTGATAATAAAACTAATAAAAGTTAAAATGTTAAGGGTTTTGAGAGCATCTGGGTAATGTGAATTACTAATGACATGACAAATGCAATATTGTTAGTTAGAAATATTTTTCAATGGTAAATGTGAATAATGTAAAATACTTAACTACTATTAGTGGAGAGAAGAGAGAAATTAATTAATTAATATTAATGGGTGAATAAATAAGGTAAATTATTAAATAGATAGTGTCTAACACATCATCTATGTGTAGACGGTCACTACAAAAAAATCCGGCATTACTGGCGGATTTTCTGGCGGCCAAAAAGCCGCCAGGAATGCTGGCGGAAAAATATGCTGGCGGATTTCCTGGCGGTCGTGGCCGCCAGTATAAAGCCCCGTCAGCATGCCCTCAGGGATGAGGCGGGAATTTATCCCGCGT
>BMAC01000016.1:2134627-2146589 GCA_014905375.1 Phtheirospermum japonicum | reverse complement strand
GCGTTCCCAGCTGAGGCTCCAACAGCAGATTGAAGAAGCTGTTGCTCGGGCCATGGCTCGTCGGCCTCCCCGTAGTCCAGATGGTGGAGATTTAGATGGATAGTTATATTTTTATACATTCGATTGCTGAAACGATTTTTTGTTATTGAATGATTTGTTTTGATTTTTTTATTAGTGGATTATTTATTTTGGATTATCTCTAAAATTTTATTTGTTTATTATTTTTAATTTAATTATTAATTAATTAAATTTTATCTAAAATTTGTTTATTAATTAATATTAATTTAATTATTTTTATTTGTTTATTAGTGGCTGGCGGCCTACCCGCCAGTAAATCCTGGCGGGAAAAACCGCCAGTATTTACTGGCGGGCAAATCCGCCAGTAAATCCTGGCGGGTAGACCCGCCAGGAAATACTGGCGGTTGTTCCCGCCAGGAATTTACTGGCGGGTAAACCCGCCAGGAAAGCTATCAGATATTCCTGGCGGGCACAACCCGACAGGAATACTGGCGGGCGTTTTCTGGCGGCATTAGCCGTCAAGGAAACCGCCGGCATTCCTGGCGGGTTTCATTTCCCGTCAGGATACTACAATCCTGACCGCAAAAATACTGGCGGCCATTATCCGTCAGGAGGCCGTCAGTATTTGATACACTTACGGAATCCTGACGGATTTGGCCGTCAGTATCGCCGGATTTTTTTGTAGTGGGTGTGCTAGACATTGTCTACATTTTTTCTTGCCACATAAGAATTTTGTGCTTATGTGGCAAAAAGTTACACCAATTCACATCTCATTAGGGATTCTCTAACTCCCCTCACTCATAGAGTTATCTTTATTTATTTATTTATTTATTTATTTCTCTACGTCTCTTAAATAGAAATTAAAAAAAAAAACAACAAAAAACTTTGAGGTCTTTTTAATGACATCATAATTTTTTCCGAGCTCTTTAGGAAACAAAAAGAAGCTTCAGGCCCTTTTAACATAAATTAAAAATATATATATTTCAACAAAAAAAAAACGTTTTGATGAGAATTAGAGGTTATAACCATTAACCTAAACAATAATAAAAAAGAAATACTAGACCACTAAATCCTTTTATAGTATTGTAAATTGCATAAAAAATATATATTTTAACCAATATATATATATTTCAAACACAAAAAACGTTTTAATGAGAATTAGAGGTTATAATATTAACCTAAACAATAATAAAAAAGACAAACACTTGCGTTAGGCTAGATTAACGGGTTATGACCCGTTAGGACATCTGACCCGGTATTATAATGTATTAGTTTTTGTACTGTGATGTATTAGTTTTTTATTGTAAAGTGTTAATTTTCATAAATCTCTAACCCGTGTTATGATTTATTGGTTTTTGTACTGTAATACTTTTTACTATGATGTATTGGTTTTTTATTATAATGTATTGGTTTTTGCTGTATAATGTTTTCATATGAGATCTTGGTTTGAGGATGATCCATTAATACGGCCTAACAAGAGTGTTGCCCATAAAAAAAATACTAGACCACCGAACTTGTAAATCCTTTTACAGTATTGTAAATTGCATAAATCCTCTAATTTTAAGGAAAAAAAGTAAAAAAATTATAATCAATTTACAGGATTTCGATGGACAATGGTTTATCAATCGATGAAAATTGTAATGCGGACTTGAAAAACGGGATATAATTTGATATATAGGGTTGATAGTTTCAATTTGATATACAATTACTAGTATATTTTGTGTGGGTATGTATATAGTAACATATGATTTGTTTTAAGAAATTTGGGTAAGTGTGTATGTTTATTTATAGTGACATGATATCAACTCTTTCAGGTGCATAACTTCATGGAAGTTTTCAACTTAGGTTATGAAGATGAACTCCTAGAAACCTATCACTTCCGTACATTCACCTTCTTAAAAAGAGATTTCTTCAACCATCTCGATTTTTCCAACAAATTATGGAATAATCTAGAAATGTTTTCTAAATTACTATTCCTACTCCTACAACTCATTAATATTTAAGGATTGTTTTATAAACCTCTCTAGAGTAATCCAACTCTCTAAAATCTCCTACCAAGCTCAATCATATTCTATAATATTCTACATTCTAGTACAAAATATACTTGATTATTCTAAAATTCGATATCACTATTTGACCTTGCTAGAATCTTTTCATCCTGTCCACATATTTCCACAACATTCTAACAGCTCATATGTGGATCTTTCTAACCCGAAACCATTCTAGTAAGTCCCGCACATTATCATAAGACTTCAGTCCCTTTGTATGAAATGTTGGCATACTCTTGTGGAGAATTCCCCATTCTGAACATTACTGTTTGCATGTTTAAACATGCATGTTTAGACATGCATGTCCCAACTACTCATATATCATCACATATAAATGTCATATATCATTACATATTACTGCCATATTTGTCACATGTAACCAACAGCTCATATATCACCACATATAAATGTCTTATATCATCATATATTACTGTCATATATCATCACATATAACTATCATACATCATCACATGATATTGGCATATACATCACATATACTATCACCATCCAAAATAAACTATAAACTTGAATGCAAATCCTTTCTTCATGCAATTCAGTAATTAGAATTCGTATTTAATTAAATTAGAAAGCACTCGTAAATAGGATTACAAATGCAATCATCTTCTTTTTCATCATTGATGGGGTATAAATAGGCCAGACCTGGATTGGGGTAGACCTGGGCCTAGATAGCCAAAGGAGGGAGATCAAGACAGTTTAAGCCTTGGTGAGGTTTGACCTGGTTTTCTTAAAAGCAGAATAGATCAGAGGGAGGGTCATTCCAGACCAGGAATTATCCTGAGCTGATAAGAGATCTCCTATGAGATAAATCTTGAAATATAACGTCCAGGTAGGCTTGTCGATAAAAAGGAGAGTAGGACCAGGGGAGACCTGGCCTCCTAACCCCCGTCGAGGGTACAAGTGGGACCACTTGTCAGAGTTTGTTATTTAAACGGCCCTTGATTCGCGGCCCTTGTTTCCGAGATCCCGGAAGGGGTCCCCACTGAGGAAAACTATAAATACCTCAGCCCCAAGGCTGAGAGAGGTATGTCATTCTTTGTGCGTTCCTTGCTTTGTTCACCAGAAACACTCTATACGCTTTCTGACTTAAGCATCGGAGAGGTTTCTACCAGAAAACCCCCAGTGGTCCTTTTCTGACGTATTTGTGTGTGTAGTTCGGGAAATAGCACAAGGTTCAGGTGTTATCATATTTTTGGGTGAAACAATTGGTGCCATCTGTGGGAAGATTTGAGCTAAGACGTGATATTTGGGATGGCTTCAGACGGGTTGCGGCGAAATCTGGTGGGGGAACTGGGTGGTACTCCTAGTTCCACCACACCATGGGGTATGCCACGAACAGCAGGACCGTCAACAACGATAAGGCCAGAGGGAGCAGAGCCGTCAGTGGCGACTGGACTAGGAACCGCGCCACCTCCCCCTGGCGGATCTACGCCTGTGGATGGCGGAGCATTGAACGAAAACTTCCTCAGGCAGTTGTCTGAGCTTATCGGTAAAGCTGTGGAGGTGGCTGTGGAAAAGAAATTCGCGGAGATCTCAACGCCGCCTTCTGGTGAACGGCCAGAGCGAACGGTTCCGCTAGCAGAAACAGAGCTATTGCGCAACCAGCGCACGGATCGGACTCCCCTTCAAGATAGAGAAAAGCACTTCTCCACCTCCGATAGCGAAACGTCAAGCCAAGCCAATCCAGGTCTGGCTGAGCAGATGCAAAGCTTGCAGAAGGAGGTGAGAGAGTTCAAGAGGAAGATGGCGAGCACCAGTACGGTGCCGACACAGAGAGGCATGCCATTCATGGAGGAGGTCATGCGCGATGATGTGTCGGCCTCGTATAGGCGTTCAAGACCCGCACTTTACATCGGGCTAATCCTCATCAGTCAAGTAAGAGACCATTACAATTTAGGATTGTGACATCAAGACTCGTTCTACACCAGAGGGAGAGTTCCTTGATTCGTTGTGCACTCCCTCCTCTAGGCTAGACCAAGGTTAACACTAGTTGCAGTTGCTTTGGTGCTTCGGGATCGTCCGCCTACAATGATAATTTTCGTAATTATCGGGGATTTGTGCAGGGTTTTTCAATAGAAGAATTGGCTTTTCTTTCGCTTTCATATCGGAACTCGAGGTCGCGGTTCATGCTTGAGACATTATCTTAGATAGGGGTTGCGTATTTATTATTTGGCTTGAATCAAACTCTACTTATATTGTTTTGATATTTGATGTCAGTTTTACAACAGTTCCTTGGTGTTTTGGGAAAAAATTGCGATCTCTATTTTATTTTTGTTTGTAGATGATTCGATTTTGGGTGTCACATAATTTTTTGGGAAGACAAGGGGTTGCAGCCGCTCTCTCGAGACAAGTGCACACTGAGGGGACTGTTGGTGGAGTTTCAAGCCGGAGTCTCTACATGACTTGGTTTCTCTGGATAACACACTTGTATCATGTTAGATATTAACTCTTCTTTTGTGTTCTGGTTGTTTTGTTGGTCAATTTGCGACAATGGTCTTGTTTTGCCAGCTGACTGGTTTGTGATCAATATACACCTTTTCTCATTTATATTTTATTGACATACGGGTTCTTCATTCAAAAAAAACGTAAAGTGGTTTTTGTGACACATTACTTAATTTGAATTCAAAGATTATGTTTTAACCTTTTATAGATTTTATAATATTGAAGATGGCATATGGTGCACATGGGTGCACTATGCATTGTGCACACAGTTCCTTTTGTGTGGTGGATATGTATGTTTTGTGCATATATGTATGATCTAAGTTATGAATATGAGTGTTATATGTGATTAATATAGTTGTTGGAAACAATATCTTCTAGTCAAAGTGGCCGTCGAGACCGATCGACAAAAAAGTGTAAGCGGGTGTCATCGAAGTGGCCGCCGAAATCCGGTCGACGAAATTTTTGAGCGCATCCCGACGAAAATGAATATATATGTTTTGTGCAATAAATATTCAAAATACTTATATAATCAATACAAGATATATACGTTCATGACACATAACATTTATATTTATCAAGTAAAATATAAATATTCATCACATAAAACATCCATATTCATGATATATAAAATATAATATTCTATAGTTTCGATAAAATCAATACAATACAATCATATTTATCAAAGATAACATGCATATATATCGTACAAAATATTTATATACAATCACAAATAACATATATATTCATCTAACTATATATTAAATGAGAATCAGGTGTATGATATAATTTGTCATAGTATTGTAGGCCTTTTGTTCTTTTAGATATATTTTAGGCTGAAGAAATTGGTTTGTTTTCTAACTCATCTTAATGTAAATTTTACGGGCTTTGTTAAATTAGATTTTCCAAAGTCTATTTTAAAATTAATAGGATGAAAGGTTTTTTCATGTGATAAGCCCTAATCCTAATAGCATGCTTAATGTTATTTAAGTAAAAATCAGTCTGTCAGTAAGTTAAAAATATTATAAATAGTTCACCTTTCCAATGCATAGTGTTATAGGCGGTTTTGTGCTGTCATGGAAAAAACAATCTCAACACTTTCAGTCGCATTGTTTGATTTGCGAAAAAATGTTATCTGAACTGATGTTTCACTCAATGATTTGGACTCTAGATGGTTTCAATTTACACCAATTCACATCTCATTGGAGATGCTCTGACTCCCCTCACTCATAGAGTTATCTTTATTTATTTATTTATTTATTTCTCCCCGTCTCTTAAATAAAAATTAAAAAAAAAACTTTGAGGTCTTTTTAATGACATCATAATTTTTTCCAAGCCTCTTTAGGAAACAAAAAGAAACTTCAGGCCCTTTTAACATAAATTAAAAAAAAAAAATATATATATATATATATATATATATATATATATATATATATCAACCAAAAAAACGTTTTAATGAGAATTAGAGGTTATAACCATTAACCTAAATAATAATTAAAAAACAAATACTAGACCACCGAACTTGTAAATCCTTTTATAATATTGTAAATTGCATAAATCCTCTAAATTTCAGGAAAACGTTACACACGAACGAAAAAAATATAATCAATTTACAAGATTTCGTTCATGGACAATGCTATGAAGATTATGAAGATTGTGATGCAGAATTGAAAAAATCAATTTACAAGATTTCGTTCATGGACAATGCTATTAAGATTGTGATGAAGACTTGAAAAATCGGGATATAATTTGATATGTAGGGTTGATAGTTTCAATTTGATATACAATTACTATGTATATTTTGTGTGGGTATGTATATAGTAACATATGATTTGTTTTGAGAAATTTGGGCAAGTGTGTATGTTTATTTATAGGGACATGATATCAACTCTTTAAGGTGCATAACTTCGTGGGAGTTTTCAACTTAGGTTATGAAGATGAACTCCTAGAAACCTATCACTTTCGTACATTCACCTTCTTATAAAGAGATTTCTTCAACCATCTTGATTTTTCCAACAAATTATGGAATAATCTAGAATGTTTTCTAAATTACTATTCCTACTCCTACAACTCTTTAATATTTACGGATTTTTTTATAAACCTCTCTAGAGTAATCTAACTCTCTAAAATCTCCTACAAAGTTCAATCATATTCTATAATATTCTACATTCTAGTACAAAATATACTTGATTATTCTAAAATTCGACCAAATTATGCCACTACTTGACCTTGCTAGAATCTTTTCATCCTGTCCAACATATTTCTACAACATTCTATCAACTTATATGTGGATCTTTCCAACCCGAAACCATTCTAGTAAGTCCCGCACATTATCATAAGACTTCGGTCCCTTCGTATGAAATGTTGTCATACTCTTGTGGAGTTTTCCCCATTCTGAACACTACTATTTGCATGTTTAGACATGCATGTCCCAACTACTCATATATCATCACATATAAATGTCATATAGCATCACATGTTACTGCCATATTTGTCACATGTAACCAACTACTCATATATCACCACATATAAATGCCCTATATCATCATATATTACTGTCATATATCATCACATATAACTATCATATATCATCATATAATATTGACATATACATCACATATACTATCACCATATCCAAAATAAATATAGACTTGAATGCAAATCCTTTCTTCATGCAATTCAGTAATTAGAATTCGTATTTAATTAAATTAGAAAGCACTCGTAAACAGGTTTATAAATGCAATCATCATCTTTTTCATCATCAAATCATGAGAACAAATCAATTGAAGGGCAAGTAAAGTTTAATTTCAATAGAAAATTACAAATGTAATGTAGGATCTTGATATTTATGCAGGATTAATGTGTTATAACTTTCTGAGCACTGAACTCAATAGTAAGATCAATAAATCATTTGTAGTAGCATTTCAATTAAGGAAATTAAAAGGAAAACTAATTTTTAAAAGGTGTTCATGTGTATTCACCAACGCACTAACTTGATATCGACAGGGTGTTTTAATTGTTAACTAATAGATAATGTTCTAACGAGTGTTGTAACAAGCTCAACTATGAGTTTCCAAACAAAATTACAAGAAGTGAAAACCATTTCAGTTCTAGTACTACACAGGTCAAGCGAGCTTTATTTCTAAAGATGTCAACATCAATAGATAACTTAGTGTCAAGAAAAAGAGAAAAACGCAGAAAAAAGAACAAGCAATTACATGATAATGCACACATGCCACTCAACATAAAAGAAAAAAACTAGCATTCTTGATATCATATAGATCATAACTTGAAGGAAAAAATCTCAGAAGCCACAAACCTGTAGTAGACCAGTTTTCACCAGAAACGAAATTAATCTCAACAACGTTCAAACTAGCACAACAATAGAATTGAAACGGAACTAATCGTAGGAATAGTTGTAGGAACAACCGAAGGAAGTACAACAAAGAAAATAGAAATCAAAACTAGAAATTGCATAACTAATTGAATAGAGAAATATTCAAGCTCAAATAAAAGATCTTACCCTGCAACTGATTCTCGTCCATTGCAATCGAAGGAGAGCTTGACTCGTAGAAAATTAAATCAGAAAAATTGCTAAGAAGTTAGAAAGGTGAAGCCCCACTGCAATCGTCGAAGAGTTATTGTGACTTGGGGATGGGAGCTGAAAAAGAAAGGGAGAGGAAGTTGGAGAATTGCTGCTCCAATTGACGGAAAATTGACAAATAGTTTGCGGATGGTAGAGAGTTTGGGGATGGATTTTGATTGGGAAGGATGTTGGAGAATAACCGCTCAAATCTACAGGGATCACAACTCCAATCGACGAATGAGTTGACAGAGGACGTTGGAGAATTTGGGGTGGGTGGGGTGGGTATGAGTTTGATTTCAAACATTGACTCATACATTGGCCTAAGTGCACATTGTATTGTCACCCGGGTGCACATAATAATTGTCATAAACATCACCTAATAGAGAAGGTAATGTAATATAAAATGATAATTTAAATAATATCAAAATACGCGTATAATTACTGACGTAAAATAGAATTTCCTATTAGAAAAAAAAAATGGTAGTTATTATAAAGGCTCATGTTATGCTATGACCTATGATGCATGGAAACTTTCCTTTTTGATCCGTAAGCGTGTCGGACACTTTACAGACGCAGACGCGCACCAGACACATGTCGCGCCTGTTTTTTTTTTTTTTTAATTGGAAGAAGACACAGCTTGAACACAGTAGGTTACGGGAGAACACGCAGAGACATGGTAAGGACACGACTTGCACACTCCAACATGTTTTTCTGATTTTTTCTTTTCAAAATTTTCAATTTTTTAGTTATTTTTTTCTTTTACTTTTTAATCAATTGTGTACCCTCAGGAGAAAGGAAAACGAAGAAGGAAAGATCGTATTGGTTTGTCACTTTGTGATTGAGTTTGTAGTTATTTTATATGATAATTAAAAATAAAAATTAGTATACTTTAATATTTATAAAAAATAAATATTAAAATTTATTTTTATTATAAATATGTTCAAGTAGTACCGTGTATTAGATTTTTAAAATAAAAATATTCGTATTGGTTCAATTTAGTCAACTTAGCCTATGACTATGAGTCAAAAAGATATCTAAAAAGCCCACTTGTGATTTCTTCTCAAAAATCCATGGAACACTCGAACAATATTCTTATCCCTTAAAAAGTTGATTTAGTGGCCACAGTGTGAATCCAATTGCAACCCACTATTTTTTCAGATTATATATTTTTATTTTTGCATTTGGGCTTTAGTGCTCCATCACATATATCATATGGCTTGGTATGTACCCCATTTATTGTCAAGCTCATCAGGTATAACGTTTACTTATCAGTTACAAAAATCAATTAATGATGAATTTATTTCTCAATACACACACACATCTATATAGAGCAATTACAAAACAAGGTCCATGATGTTTAACCTAATTACAAAGGGATAAAAAGCAACTATCTTTCGAATTAACAATTATATTTTGGGCTTCTTTACGATAGGATTCAAGAATATCATATCCATTTGTTTTAATATTCAAAAATTAAATACTTAAAAATCATCTATATCTAATCTTATCATATATTATCCTATTAATATATATAATTTAAATATTATTAAATACAATATTATAATATAAAATTATTTATTTTTTAATTATAATTTGACATAAAATATAATATAATATATTATTATTCACTTTTTAAACATGATTGAACATTTAAAATAAAAAATAATTGATTTTAAATCATACAACGAACAAAATTTTCACATAATTTTTAATATCCAAAATCTTGAATACTAAAACTGGAATCTCAACCAATGATTGGTCAATTGGTCGATTAGACCCTTAAATTGATACAGAGACTCCTCTAAAATCCATGATAAATACCCCATCTTAAGTTTCGAGAATGAAATTTGTATAATTAAAATAAATGTCAAGGTTGCAGTTACTGTAATATTGGAGAATAACTGGGGTTTTTTTTTTGTTAATTAATATTTGTAATTGACCTTTATATATATATATATATATATATATATATTAATTCAGAATCCTCATATCCTATGTGTCTGCCTCTACCTAATTTAATATTTTCTTTTATTATATTTTTCATAATTTAATATTTTCTATTATCATATTTTTCCTAATTCAATATTTTCCTTTTATTATATGTTACCTAATTCAATATTTTCTTTATCATATTTTGCCTAATTCAAAATCTTACTTTCATTATCCTAATATTAAAATATAAATAAGTCTTATTTAATTAGATAAAATTTTATAAACGTTGAACTATTTTTGATTTATAATAAAATTTGAAATAATCTTATTTTTACAATCTTAAATATTCTATTTAAGTAAAATACGAGTTATATTATTACAAAAGGAAAATAAATATAAAAAATATAAACTTATATTTCCTTATCTAATCCTAATATGATGCATTAAGAATAAAATAAAAAATATATATGAAAAATTATTGTTACGTCAAATAAGAAAAAGAAAAATAAAGATAGACAATAAATAAATAAACTATTATACCTAGAAAAATAAATATTAAATATATTCCAAATCTCATCTAATGTCAATATAATGAATTGATTCACACATTATATATTTACATTAACAAATTAGTGTTTTACATAGAAACAAAAAAAGAAAAAAAATATTTCATATGTTTTCTTAATAGAATTATCAGTGTATGTTTTACATTATTTGAAACTCATTTTCTACGGGTTTTCTTGTCAAGTTTATGATATTTTGTTATACTTTACAACAAATTTCGTGACCTGGGTAAAAATATTTAAAAATGTTTTATTATGAAAATCAGTCTTACTGTAATTTGAACAAATAATGTTCTGATTTTTGTGTAAAAATTATTTTTTGTGAAGAACAATCTTCCTACAAATATAAGAAATAATGTTACGATTTGTGTGTACCATTTTCAATATTAATTTTTTAGTATTTTTAATTAGTGTTATACTTTTTCAATACCCGCATAATATGTAGGTGTTAAACTAGTGTATATATATATATATATATAATAATTTGGTGAAAAATGTTGAAGTTAATTATCTAGTAAAATCCCTTTCCAGTAAAATCCTCTCAAGTTCAGATGAACATGAACTAGAAAAACTCTATTATTTTAATATAATATTTTTAAACACAAGTTTAATAATTTTATTACTTGATGTACTTTTTTGCACGAGTTTTTGTGATACGCTTATAATGGAGTGTGGAGAAAAATAATATTTAGACATTCTTTACAAAAATTTAAAGTGGAGAGCATGATGATTATTGGTAAATGGTTCAGTCTGTGATCAAATTCCAATAAAGCTATGACACGTGTATAATTCACAAACCACTGATTACCACTTTGTTTAGATTCCAATTAGAGTGCTTAATCTTGCTTTTTCCTGAGATAATCATAATCAGAAACTCTTTAATTAATTTAATGAGACTGTCCAATCAGCTGTAAGACAAGCAAAAATCTTTTTTGACCAATTTATGTACATAAAAACATATATACACACACATACACTTATATATGTAGTGTAGTACTATTATTGTTCTCTAACTTCTCTTGAGCATGGAGATATATAGCAGCCAAATTGTACAGAAATTAAAAAGGCCCATTTTGTGGGGACTTAGAATAGTATAGTAGAACATGAAGGGTTTTAATTTTCATTTATTTTAGTATATATAATATGTATATATAGCTTGGCATTTGACTCAGTTGGAGATGCCTAAAAAGTGCTCACTTCTCAGTATCTGTCATTTATTTTCCCATGGAGCTCTCCAAGTTCAAAAGCTTCAATTTTAACAGGTAGTTTTTTTTTTTATATATATATGATTGGCATTTTCTTTTTCTTTTTTTTTTGTGTATGTATGTATATATAAATATGTATGTGTGTGAAGAAAA
>BMAC01000016.1:2019797-2122612 GCA_014905375.1 Phtheirospermum japonicum | reverse complement strand
TTACGGAGTCGATTGTAGAGCGGTAAGCTTTCCCGAGTCGTGTCTCTCGAGGATAGATATAATCGGCGGTCGGTGGTTTTAGTTAATTCTCTTGTTAATCTAAATTACACTAATCTAATCTAAGAAAGCATTAAGTCATTGATTTGGTTTGAGTTTTATGCTAAAACTTTGAATTTAAAAGGAGACTTTAATTAAAATAATGAAAATGAGGGTTTAGGGTGTTCGGTTCGTCTCCACGATTAAATCGGTTTTCGCCGAGCACTTAATCCACAATTCGGGGTTGTCAATCCCAAATCGTCGATCAAGTATTTGGGTCGTCAATCCCAATTCTCGACAAGCTCCGATTAATGGTTCTAAACGAACCTAAACCCTAAACCCCTAATTTCTAAACTAATTGCATCAATTTAAGCTCACAATTAAAAGAGAATTCATGGAGGGTAAATTCAAGCGTTTGAAATTGAGAAATTGGTCAAAAGGATTTAAATTGAAAAGAAGTCAAATTGCTCAAAGAAGAAAGACCCATTTGGCTTTTGAAACCCCAAGGTTTGCTTGGACAAATGGGGTAAAAAGCTTGAAAATTCAACAATGGAGTTTTTTTTTTTTTTTTGCTAAACAAGAAGATGAAAAGCAACACAAAGCAATTAAACCTACATTAGAGAAATTGAAATGCAAAGAACAACAACATAAAAATAAATTTAAAAACCAACACAACAACAATAACAACACAAGAAGATAAGAGGAAGCAAAACAACTAATTGCATTAAACTCCAAAAGCTTCAAATCTTCAAAAACAAACTCCACAAATGAAGGAGGTGTCACTCACTCCAACATTTGCTTAATAACAACTAACTAGCTACTAACTAATAACTAACTAACTAGCTAAACTAGATTAACCACTAAGCTACCTAAAACTACATTAAACTAGGGGTTATGAGCTAGGGGTTTACAAAAGCATAAGTAAAGGCTTGGAGGAAATGGAGCAAGCCCCAAATTCCACCAAGGAAGGGGATGGATAAGGTTGGAGAAGGCTGGGCTTATTTATACAAAAATGCAGGGGTAAAAATGTCAAAAAGTGATAAAATCCCGAGCTGGACTGCGTCTCAGTCGATCGACTGAGGAGCAGTCGATTGACTGCTTTCAAAAATTCTCTGAACATGCTGCCCACCAGTCGATTTCAACCCCTCAGTCAACCGACCAGTCGATCGACTACAACTCAGCCGATCGACTGGAGTGCAGTCGATCGACTGACAGACAGCACCGACTCGTTTTCTCATTTCCACTCCTGTCATCCGCCGGTTGTCGGTCCTCGTTCACGCTGTGTTCCCTTACTTTGCCCGTTCCAATCCGAGTCGAGTGGGATGCTCCGAGCGTGCACGGGACCGCTTTGGTCATCCTACGGCCATAAATACAAAAACGAGTAAAAATGTACGAAAAATGACTAAAAACCGCACAAAGGCTACAAAAACCTAAAACTAACAAAATAGGCCAAAACGACTCTAAAACCTGTAAATGCAAGCAATACACACGCGAATGTGACACAAAAAGATAACAAAAAAAGTGTACAAAAAGGTATAAATCAATCATCATTCGGATGCTGACATTACACTCACTACTTCAAATATTCGGCACTCAAGGATTGGTCATCTTTTTACAAAGAGACTAGCTCAAATAACACTTTTACATAGTTCATGTAAATGGTTCGAGTCTGATGTTTTTCAGTTTGCTAGGCGAAAGAAACTCAGCTTTCCTATTAACAATATTACTACTACACAAATCTTTGATTTGATCCATTGTGGTATTTGAGGAGCTTTCTCCACTAATTCTCATCTTGGTGTTAGATACCTTTTAACAATTGTGGATGCTTTTTCCATATGTACATGTATTTTCATTCTAAAGAATAGATCAGATACTTGCTCTTAGCTTGCTTCTTTCTACAATATGACAAATACGCAATTTAGAACTAAAATTAAGATCCTGAGGTCTGATAATGGATGTGAATTTTTATTACATGATTTTTACACAAATCACAACATAAATTCATCAAACATAATGTGTTGAGACTTCTCAACAAAATGGTCTTGTGTAAAGACACATTCTGCAGGTTGCTAGAGTTTTATTACGTAACTCAAGTCCATAAGAACAAGTCTCCTTGAGATTTTACTCCACAAAACTTCTGACTACATTCACTTGAGAATCTTTGGTTGCTTAGCTTATGCTTTCATTCTCTCACCTCATGGAACCAAAATTTAAGTCAAATCAGTCAAGTGTGACTTCATTGGATATCCTTTAGGCACAAAAGGTCACACAAGATATATGATATAGCTAGCAACAAGTTCTTTATTTCAAGAAATGTCAAATTATGTGAAACCATATTCCCATTTTCCATCTTGCTGAGTCTCTGAATTCCACTCCCTTATGTGAAACCATATTCCCATATTCCCAAGTTCTGAATTTCACATCAGACATTTTCCTTACTCAAGAGAATTCAACTCTCATTTATCCTTATAATCTCAGCTCAAATACAAACATCCCTCTTATAACAAATAGATCTACACAGCCTAACCAACTTATAAATTATGAGCCTGCTCCTATATGTCCGTCAACCATTCCTACTATAAATCCACCACTTTTATTACAAATCTAACACCACAGCCACCTCAAAGAAAGTAAAATAGAAACACAAATACTCCTGCCTATCTTAAAGTATATAACTGTTCTCGTAACCCTATAACTAAATCTTCATCTCTTATTTCCAAATCTAGAAATAATATGATATTACGAATTACCTCACTACCTCTCATTTATCAATCTCCTTCTATTATTTCACTGCCTCTATTAGTTAGCTATCTGAACCTAGAACATATGCTCAATCAAACAAACATAATGAGTGGCAGAAAGCCATGAAAGCTGAGTTACACGCACTAGAAACCAATAATGCCTGGTCACTAACCAAACTACCACGGAACAAACACTACATTGGTTGAATATGGGTATACAAGATAAAATACAAGTCATATGGATCCATAGAGAGACACAAGGCTAGACTAATATCCAAGGGCTACACACAAGGGAAGGTTTGGCTTATTTTGACACCTTCTCACCTATCACAAAATTAACAATAGTCATATTGATTTTGGCATTAGAAGTAGCTCAAAATTAGCATTTACACTAGTTAGATGTCAACAATGCATTCTTCTATGGTGATTTGTCTAAAGAAGTCTAAATGACACCACCACCTTTTTATTGTCGAGACTATAGAGTTTGTAAGCTAAAAAAGAGATTGAATGATTTCATACGAGCATCTCGATAATGGTTTCAGAAGCTGACATCATGTATTATATCATTTGATTATGTTCAGTCCAAGTCTGATAATTCTCTATTTATTAAACACTCATATTCATCTACTACTATACTATGCATATATGTGGATGATAACATCTTAATTGGTAATAAACTCAATGAAATATAATTTATTAAATAATATTTAGATTCTATTTTTGCCATTAAATATTTAGGACAACTTAGATACATTCTTGGTATAGAAGCGGCGAGAAACGAAATAGAGATCAGCATATGCCAGAGAAAATATGCTCTGGACATACTCACAAAAACAAGTTACATAAGATGCAAGCCTAGATCAACTTCAATGGATTACAAGAACTCCATATCATCAAATGACAGCCCTCTCTTATTAGATCCTACAGCTTACAGAAGATTGGTTGGTAGACTCTTGTACCTAACAATCACAATACAAGACCTCTCCTATAATATTCGAACTTTAACTCAATACACGTCCAAACCAGCAATTGCACACATGGATGCAGCTCAAAGAGTTCTTAGATACCACAAGAATAGTCTAGGAAAATGCCTCTTTTATTCTGCAACTTCTACTATTCAGCTCAAAGGATATTCTAATGATAATTGAGGAAGATGCTTAAACACTAGAAGAAGCATCAATGGCTTTGTTATCTATCTAGGAGACTCCTTAATATCCCGGAAGGCTAAGAAACAACTAATTATAAGACGCTCTTGAATTAAGTTGAGTATAGAGCCATTGCTACAATCACATGCGAGCTTCATTGGCTAAACTCTTGTGTACATGACATTAAACAAACATATTATATAGCTCAAAGTCCTTCCCAGCGTGGGAGAACAAAGAATATATAAATATATTATCACTTTGTCTGAGAAAGATTGAAGTTGGTCTTTTCAAACTTATTCACATATCATGCATCCACGAGTTGACAAATATCTTCATAAACCCCTCCCTCCAGCTCTGTTCAACCATTCCATGTCCAGGTTGCACATGATCAATATCCACACATCACTTGGGGGGGGGGGGGGGGGTTGTGAAGAGCCCCAACTCAACCAAACTCCTATACCATAGCAGATCGCCTGTCAACAATCAAGGCACTCTCACGTTGCAAGTTGGTAGGCAATCGTCATGTAGAGGTTGATAAATGTTGGCAAATTATATAAATGGTTTAAATGGGGGTTCATTCTACAATTCGATTACTCGAGAAATCTTGATCTCTTTTCATGAAAAGTTATGTAATATTTCCCTTTTTCAGTTGTATAATTCTCTAATTCAATACTCCTTAATCCTTATATATAGTTTTCAACGCAAATAATTCGTAATGTGTATGTCTTCTATACAAACTATGATGAGTGTTGGCTCAATGTGATTAAAGCCAGTAAAATGATGGACCAGGCTAGCCCAACGGCTAGTTTTGAGTTAATTTGATTTTTCTTTCGGTTGTTGAAATCCCTAACACAATTAATATATACATCTTCTATAAAATTCTAATTCGTGTTTAGGCTAAAAGTCAGGTCAACCTTAGCCCATCAAATCAGGCTAAACAGACTCAATGATTTCTAAAATTGCAAGAATTGAAGCTCACCTTAGATTCGAACCAAATCTCGCTACATCTACATGTAGTCAATGGTCCTCATCTGTTAGAACATCGTCAATGCTTGAAATCTATAAATTATTGCTTAGTTGGCATAGTACTGGACTTATGTCTCGAATGATATGTCTAAAGTTAAATATAGACTAAATTCATTACAATGCTCAATTAAAAAACCAAGTTCATAATCATGTATCAAAAATACCCTCTCCTAATTAGATCAATAAAAAAAATAATATGTTTGTTCTTTCTAATTTTTGCTAACACCCCAGGTGTATCATTGGGTTCGAGATAGACAAAAAAATAAAATAAAGGCATAATCCATTTTTTCTCATGCCACCTCATATGGACTTTTCTCGACTTTCAAATAGTCCATTATATATGTGACACTACACTTTCTTCTAAATAGAGCAAGCATTGGAAATACACTTAGATCAGTGGGAAGGGATCTGAATAAAAAGGTGATTGAATCCTTACCCAATCATTTTGAGGGTTTTACATGGACATAATTGTAGTTTACATTTCATGGACAATTAGTATGATTGTAACTGGCCTTTTTTTTTTTTTTTGCATAATAAGTTGATAAAAGAAACCAAAAATTGCTAAAACATATTGGATAAGAGTGGATCACATCATAATTACATATATTGCTAAAGAAACCATGATTTGTTTGTTTTGTAACTATGCATCGCTGCATGAATTGCGCAATTCAAAAAATTGGTAGAAAGATCGACCGACCTCACCTTGATATTTTGATATAAATTATCAATATAATCACTATTATTTAGAAAGCTATAAACATGCTGGTTTTTAGTCTTTAGTACGTCGTATGCTCTACTATTAGCAATATAATGTGAGATGGATATTTACTCATTTTATTTATAAGTAGACAATAAAAGTTGTTCAAATCACAGTTACTAATGATTGTATTAATATGTTTGTTCAAAATCTAGTTCTGACTATGATTTTTGATAAGTTTGCATTTTTGCTATAAAAAAAAGTTTGTATCTCTGTTGAGTTTCAGCATTCCATGTAGCTTACATACGTCTAAATAGTTGAACACTTCAAGAAAGGAACATCCGGTGTCCTGCCTCATTCCTTAGCTTCTTCAAATGTCATCCAATCTGAATGGAAACTCGATTAGAGATAATTTAATCTGCAAAATAAGGCATTGGAGCACTCTCAATGTAGACACTCCGACACTAAAGTCAGAATGTGATAATCACTCTACAAAGTATTAAAATAGGTTGTAAGTTAGAAAGAGGGCCTGAGTCTCTATTTATAAGAGGTGGCAACTTGATCAACAAGTAAGGAATCCCTTCACAAGAGGTAAGCTAGGTACTCTCATACCATAAGGAGAGATCCTTTCTTAAGGATTCTTTTCCAATCTCTTGGCTTAAACCCTATCAATCGCTGGCCCTTAGAGGCACAAGTTTAGGCATTAAGATGCCTTTCATCAAACTGAGCTCTCCCACTCATCGATAAGAGGTGCATATACATTAGTTTGGTTCTCCAGCATGCTCCAGGTTGAAGGAATCATTTCATCCTCTCTAGAATATTTTATTTGATGAGATCGACCACAGAAAAATCTGAGCTGGGGAATTCTAACTCGGTAAGGCATCTAATTCGCTCGAGTCAGTCTGATCGAACTAACATATTTTGCCACATCAAGAGTCCACCTAATCTAATTGGTAGAGGTACAAGAGCAAGTAGACTAGACAAATATGAAGTTCTTTATCTACCCTCTTATGGCATGGTCCGTAACATCTCAACTGTAATGCTTATAATATCTCCAAAGGGCTCTCCGAAAAATGTTAGCCATTCAAAAAGGACAATCTTTAGAGGGGGCGAAAGACTCAAACATGAACTCATAATAACATGTAGCCCGAATATCCAAGGTTCTAATGTCAACACAAGATTCACAATCCTCACAATCAAGATCAAAACTCTCCTTCCTTCCGCATCTATCAAACCACTGCCACCGAACCCTCAACACCAGCACATGGGTATATTTTCTTAACCACACATACATTTTCATCCAAATCAATATTTTAAATATCTCTCTAAGGGATTTCAATCACATTCCTTTGTTCCTCAACCAATATTATCATCCTCACAACACCAATAATATTTTTGAGCAACTCAAGTTCTCAATATCCTACTTAAATATCAGATCTGGACATCGCCTCTCCTCTCTCTTTCTTGCTACCTTCCTATCCTTATGAGTCAACTATAGCTCACCTCAAGAGTGACTCGAACAACACATTGTCAATCACCATGTAATCAATTCTCAAACCCCATAAAAAGGTGTTAACTCGATTCGAGCTATCATACCTACTCAAACTATCGAGCAATTCTAGCATAATCCTGAAAATAACTTACCTTTCTCGAAGATCAAATACATGATGATCTGCGCTTACCACTCCATCCTTTCCTTGTCACAGTCAACATAATATATCAATTGCCCCTTAATCAATTTACTTTGAACTCCATTTGCCTTATAAAATGAAGTGGAACCCGGTGTAAACTTCTTTCATCAATTTTTTGGGCTCAAGGGCTCCAAAACTACCTTATTTTATCTAACATCACATCATAATGCTCACTTTTTAACCAATCTACCTTCGAACATAATGCTCACATCATAATGCCCAGTTATAAGCTACATAGTATGGAGCCTCATAATCGACATGCAATTATCATTAGGTCAGAAAGAGTTTATAAGGGAATCACATTCAACCTAGATGTAACTTGCACAAGCTAGAGACTATTAACCGGCATGCATTTCTCATTAGGTTAAAAAGAGTTCATAAGGAAATTGCATCTAACCCAGAAATAAGATGCATAAGTGGGAACACCCTGACCAGCCTAAAATTATCATCAGGCTGGAAAGAGTTCATAAGGGAATCGTATTTAGCCCAGTCGTAAGCTGCGTAAGATGGAGCCTTAGTTGATCAACCTACAATGATCATCAGGTCAAAAAGAGTTTGTAAGGGAATCGCATCCAGCCAGAATGTGCACAAGCCGGAGCCATTGGGCGACCTACAATTATAACCAGGTCGAGAATATTTCTTAAGGGGATTACATCTAGTCCAGCCATAAGCTGCGCAAGCTGGAGCCCCTTGAGCAACCTGAAGTTATCATCAGGTTGGAAATATTTTGTAAGGGAATTACATCCAGCTTAGTTGTAAGCTGCACAAGCTGGAGCCCCTTGACCGACCTATAATTATCATAGGATCATTTAACTCAATCGTAAGATGCATAAACTAGAACCCCTTAACCAATCATTGAATCAAGAAGAGTTTTATAAGCTGCTTTTTACAAAGAAGATAACCTAGGAATGGTTCAAGCTCTACTCATTCAATGATCATTAGTTCTTCAGAAAAATAATAAAATAAATTAATACTTGGATAGGGGAGGATATAAGGATACTCTATTTGCATGTTTATGTTCTAACAAAGCTCGCCCTCCAATCATGACTTGCTTCTCGTTTGTTCATTCTCCATCCATTTCCCTAGCTCATCGGGCACTACTTCTGGCATTCCTTTTCCTTTGGTGGTGGCTCAATTTCTCCCCTTGTAGGGCCACTATCCTAGCCCTCTTAGTCATTAGACCTTCACTCCGAGCTTCAACACCTTTCTTATTAGCTTGTATGATTTTTCGAATGAATGTCTGGTAACATGAACATGATTGGTATTGATTCCCTATCACCGATTTTGACCTTATTGTCTACCAGATTCATAAAGCAAATGGGATATGTTGATATCAAAACTCACAAAGCATTTAATGAAGGTCATCCCAGAATTGCATTATACGATGATGTTCTGTTTACCACTAGAAATCCGACCATCATTACCTTATTTCCATCAGTACCACCTGCAGTACCACTTTACCCACCAAGAGAGTTTCTACCCCACCAAATCCTTAGATTTGAGTGTTCACAGGTCTATGATTAGCCTCACCTGTATGAAGGAGTCATAGAACATCACATCTACTAAACTACCCATGTCTACAAACTACCTCTACACATCGTATCCTGTAAACTCTGCAATTATCACCAAAGCATCTTTGTGGGGAGTTTGGATTCCCCTTACATCTCCAGGACTAAATTATAACATGGGCTCGCCCTCACCATCTTGCACTCCTGGTTCACGAGGTTTTCCTGGTTTAATTTCCTACACCTAAGCCTTATAGGCTCAGTTTGAGTCTATATTTATAGGTCACCTGTATATAATCTATATTAATCCTTTCTAAGGGGGAGCGGTCTCCTATCTCGCACCTCTTGCCTTTCTCCTTGACCCCCCTCCTCTTTAAAGGGATCGCGCTTTCTACATCGACCAAGCACTCTATCCTGGTATATGAATTCTTTCAAATGTCTTGCTCAGATGAGTCACTTGATGTCATCCTTCGAGTGCCGAAAGAGGTTTATCAAAGGAATTGCTCATATGGGTCACGCTATTGTGTGGATGTAATCATTTTGGATCCAGGAAAAATATAGACATATTCTTGGTTGGCCCATCTTTGTAGGTTCTAGGACATTTAATTTGGTCTCCGAGCTCTTGATTCACTATCTCAAATAATCTTTCCTATCTTAGTCGAAGGGGGTTTATTGTTATCAAACTTAAGGTTCTGTAGGAACCTTCTCTTGTCCCTATTCAAAATTTGTTACTGATCATCGGCCTCATAACTATTGTATTCACCTTTTTTCTCTAATCATTTATCAGTTGCCTCCTTCTTTCTCCCAATGAGATTTTCTTCCACTTCCTCCATATGAATATACTTGGTAGCTCGAGCGAGTACTTCTGAATAGGTCTCAACCGGTTTCTTTGCAAAGAAGGTCCTTTGGAGTACCTCACTTAACCCCTGTGCTAAAGCACTAGTTTTGACTGCCTCAGCCACCTAAGGTACCTCCACAATGACTTTAGTGAATCGTGCCATGTAGTCCTTCAAATATTCTCCACTATTCTGTCAAGTGTTGAACAAGGTCATGAAAGCCTATGATGCTTTCGGGAGGAAGCTGAAGGAACCAATCCTAGGATGTATCAACCAGTGTGGCTAAGAACGTCTGGCAACGGGTTACACCATTATATCCATGTAGGATAGCTAGATTCTCAAACCTCTGGAAGTGTCAGTACAGGTCAGTATGCACATCAAATGTAAGATTCAAGTTCTTAAAACCCATGGGTGTCTCTGCATATAGGATGTTGTCAGTGAAGGGGTGACCTCCTCTTTTGGTAGCCAGCTTTCTCGCTATCATCTCTTTCATTTGGGCCATCTATTCTTTCATCCATGCCAATGTGGGATCAATAGTCTAAGTATGCAACCCTTTTATAGGCACCAAGGAGTATTACTCACCTCCTTTCTATCCTTTCGTTTGGTTCAACACCTCACCTTGCCTTTCTACGGTTTGGTTGAGGTTGTCAAGTGGGTTCCTCCCCTTGTACAGGATGCAGTTAATCTAGCAATCAACTGATCCAACTGCTGGGTGAAAAAGGTGATATTCCCTCTCCCGTGGGGGCGTTCTTTGTTTCTTCTTCTTTCTTTTCACCTGGACCACCAATCCTGCCTTTGCTACTATCTTCTCTGGACAAGCTATCTTCTAAAGATGAGCTTGTATTATTGCCCATCTTGGTTTTCTCAGCCATGTTCACCGGGGTGTGATTGTCTATCACTTACTCCTCCAGGGTGACCTAAGAGCTATCCTCAACTCCTACAAAAGCTTTCTTAAAGTTTATTTATGTTTTAGTATTATGTTTCATGTTAGTGAAAGATTTCAACAAGGGTTAGTATCTCACCTCCTTCACTAAATGACTCGATGTCACTCGTATACCCATAAACAACACAATGTGATGCTTCCAAAAAAGTTGGAAAATTAAAGAAAATGATCATATGACGCTCGACCTACTTCTTTAGCTTCTTTGAACGTCATACAATCTGATCAGCAACTCAGTTAGAGATTATTTGATCTTCAAAAACAAAGCACTAGAGCATTCTCAGTGTAAATACTCTGATGCTCAAGTCAGAATATGATAATCACTCAATGTATGAGTAAAATGTATCAAAAGAGATTGTAAATTAGAAAGAAGGCCTGAGTTTCTATCTATAAGAGGTAGTGACTTGATCAACAAGTAAGGAGTCCCTTCACTAGAAGAAAACCGAGTATTTTCATACCATAAGGAGACTCTTTCTTAATGACTATTTTCTGAATTCTCGACTCAAACCCTATCAATCGTTGGGCCTTAAAGCCCCAAGTTTATGTACTGGGATGGCCTTTCGTCAGGCCGGGCTCTCTCACTCATCCAGTAGAGCTTCTTATTCATTAGTTTGGTCTTCCAACACCCTCCAGGCTGGATCAATCAGAACATCCTCTCTAGATCATTTTATCTGATCATATCGGCCCCTAGCAAACTCTGGGCTGGGGAATGCCAGTCGCTAAGGTGCCCAATCGGCTTTAGCTAGTTCGATTGAGCTAACATATTTGGCTATGTGTGTGTGTGTGTTTGTGTAGTTAAAATCGTTCTATCACTTGAAATGGAATGAAATCGTGTATGTATTTTAGTTTGAGAACCCGTAACTATAAATAAGATTTTTGATCGAACCACAATTAGCAATTTAGTTTCACATTATGGAAAACCCGCTCAAACCGCATTGATATAAATTTATGACTTCATAATAACTTTATTACTCTATTTGTTTCATTTAGTCTATCTCTTTCATTATCTCACACAGTTTAAAAACAATGTTTAATGGTATAGTTATGGATATCAAATTAGTAGTGCCAATACAACCCTTTATTTAAAAGACCAAAAATAAATAAATATATAAATAAGATGATAAAGTTGGGAAATTAATATTTAAAGTTTCTTGATAGTACATAAATGCCATTTTGTTTTTCCTACTAGTCTATAAATGAAATATAGAATGAGACAATTTTTTTAATACAATAGATAAAATGGGACAAATAGAGTATATGATAAGCGTGATGCAGTTAATTAGTGATAGAATAAAAAATAATATTCTTGTATTATTATTTATTAATGTACTTTATTTAGTGTACAATTAGGCTCCTTAATTTGTGTATAATTAGTACAATTAGGATCCTGAACGTACACTCGTATTGGTTATAGATATAGAGACTAACAAATAATGCAACACACCAGCAGGATTATTCTTACGCGGGGCAAACTTTTAATTTTCTTTTTCTCTTTTTCCATTGCTTACGTCGTGCCCTAAACTTTCGCTACTCTCTTCTTCTCCTCCATCATGTATGCCGACCCATAACCACCATCTCATATGGCACTTGGTGTATTAAACATCAGGAAATATGTTCCTTTCACCCTTGAGATAGAGACTGCTCAATACTCTTCATGGGTGATGATGTTTAAAATACATGCCAAAGCACATCAAGCTCTCAATATTTGGGGATAAAGCATGGTTCTCGTCAATCGAAAGCACAAAATTTTCCGTTGAGCTAAAGAAATCATCACCGGTCCACTCATCTGCCTTGATCGACTCTATGTCTTCAGGATCATGCTTTAGAATGATTAGCAAAGAGAACTCATGAGGATAGAAATAAACATCAATGGTCTTAGAGGGCTGGAAACAAGAATAGTTGACCATCAAGAAGAGATCAAAATGTAATGGGGGAGTAAGGGACGAGGCTCAGTCTTTGAGGCGACAAAGAAATCTATAGAATAAGAGAAATGGCCATCAACCAACCTGAACTCTTTCATTTCCTTGATCACTAACTCAACATTCTAAAAGGCACATATTGCATCATCCGTGCATAAGAGAGGCGGATCGGACTCATTATCAACTACCCCATCTACCACCTCAATCTCAAATTTGAATAAGGTGTCGGGTGGTGTTAAAAGAGCTCAAAAATCTTAATATCCTCTAAAATCTTTCTCCATATCTCCGTCGTCCTCACATAAGGAAATTAGGCTCAAATCATCATCCTCACACCCGAAGTAAGTCACTTCGTCAAAAGTAAGTCGTTTCACCTCATCACTTACTAAATTATCACAGACGTCCACTTGATTTCTATATGTCATGTTTGTAATTATAACATTTGTCCATTTGGAGTGTCCTTACCAATCATTTGAAGATAATAATGCATCTAATTTGGTGGTCATGCCATGAAGAGACTCTTTAAAACCCGACAAAAATTCAAGAGGTGGATATGGTGGTTCACCCAATACAAAGTAAGGATCATAATCCTAGGGGACATCGGGGTGGCGGTTATAATGTTGTTCATAGTCGGGAGGAGGTGGGGCATAATCATCATAGCTTAGATTGTAAGGAGTAGAGGCGGGTGGAGCATAAGAGTCGTAGCTCGGAGGATAAAAATTAGAGTTAAGTGTAGCATACAAATCATTTCTCGGGTAATAAAAATGGGAGATGGGTAGAGTGTATGAAGCATTATATCTCGAATTATGGCAATCGGGAGGCATAGCCTATTTATTTCTCGGTTGGTATCCCAAAAGGTTGGGAACCGAGGCACGTATCTTATTACCATGGCCATAAACACCACAAATGCCACAAGTCTCGACAAAAGGAGGAGTATCAGAAGCACTTTGAGCAAGAATTGCATTTTGGGATCGCAAAAAGGCCCCTTGCCTCGTCAACTCAACAATTCTTTTTGTTCCCTCAAGGGAGAATGACCCATATGGAGGAGGTTCTTGGTAGTAGTCCATATTCAACTTATTAAGTGTCGGATCTCAAAAGATGTAGTCGATGTAACTAGCACACACAACACTCAAAAAATGAGATTAAACGCACAAGCGGGATTGATCAAGAATAAACAAAAATAAAAATAAAATAAAAAATAAGGAAAAACAATTAAAAAAAGCAAAAATACTAAAATAAAATCATGGAAAACAAACACAAGAATTATGAGACCTTTAGTCTCCCTGGCAACAGTACCAAATTTTGAAGTGATCTCACACGCACTATTTTTCTAAACGTTTTAAGATTCACCTTCAAGAGAACGGGATCGAATGTAACATGATGATGTGACTCAAGTCATATCACAAATAAGACTAATCGAAAGTCATTATTGTGTTTAATAAACGAAAGAGAAAATAAGAGAATAAAAAATACTCGATCACATTTTGGGTTTTGAAAGCTAACAACTATAGTGGAAATTTAAAATCTAGAGTCTTTATGTGAAAGCATTTTAAAACGGGATTTGAAAGAAAATAGTTAAAGACGAGAAATTCAAGAATACAAGTTTTGAAAAGAAATGATAACAAGGGTCTAAGGCACTAAACTCCTCTCCATGTTCAAAACTATAATTTATCGAACACGTAATCAACAAATTGGGGTTTTCGATCCCAATTCTCAATTAAACACCCAATGATCCCCAATAAAAATTCATAATCCAACAAACATAAATTTACAAGCAATTAAAGCAAGGAATAAAGAATATAAAAGTAAAGGGGATACATATAAGAACACTAAGCATCATCATTTCTTTCTCAAACAATCGTCTAACCTAAAACCATGATGAAAATGTAAAAACACTAACTAATACAACAAGAACATCATAAACCCAATAAAAATCATAATAAAAACAAAATATAAAATCAAGAAAATAAAAATCTTACTAATCAATAGATAATGGCTCTGAACATCCAAGCAATAAAATACAAATGCGACTTGAGTTTTATCTTCAAGAAATTTATAATTCTACATTTTTTGTTCTTGGAAATAAATGGGGTTTGGAAATGGGATGAGGAAGATGAAGAGAGGAGTTGGATAAGTATTGTGGGTTGTTGGTTTATTATAGGTGAAAGAGGGGCAAAATGGCCATAATGTCAAAAATGGCTGAAATGGCTCGAATGACTCACTCCTTGCGCGCATGAGCACCAGACATGGTCGTTGATGAGGCATTAATGGGTCGTCGATCAACGGTGTCTGAGCAGTTGGTTGGGCATCGATGTTCGTCGACAATACAGAAGCTCACCATCGACGGGGCATCGATGGGTCGTCGATCGACTCATGAAACGTGCAAAGGTGCACGCGTGAGGATGTGTCATTACTCATGGAACCGATAGGCATTTTGAGGTGTAAGACTTCTGAATTAGCATCGGGTGTCTTCTTATGAGTATCTCTTAGATTTAATATGGAGTTGAATTACATAATTTTGAATTTTGTGGAGAGAGTTATGGCCTTTAAACAAGGAGCTGCCACATTTGGGAATTCAGCACAATGTCTCAACTTCAAGCTACTTTTTACTATTCTAAACTTCTGAATTGGGCAATAAGGTAAATAAAAAAAGGTGTATATCCATTTCTTAGTTTTTCAATGATATTCAATTCAATCATTTTACATGAATGACCAAATATTTAAGCACATATTAAGATGACTACTACGTCCAACAAGAAAATGTGTGGGCCGAAATCCTAAAATGAGCTAAAACTATGAAAAATCACAAAAAGACGAAATGAACTATAAAAATGTAAAATAATCCAAAATAAATCAAAACACTACAAATACACAATTAGAGTATGTAAGAATACACACAAAAACACATGAGAATACATACAAATATGTACAAAACACATGGCAACATCCTTGGGCCTCGACCGCAGCAGGCTTATAATATGTTTGCCCTATCTTTGCTTTGTTACACTCTGATGGGCATCGAAACTACCATGAACACTCTTACTCTCTGATTTGCATCTTTTTGTACATATTTTCATTACCGTTTTTGTTTCACGTTGCGTGTTTTTCGCTTGCTTTTTGTTGCTTTAGGAGTCGGGTTGGCCGTTTTTCGTATTTCTAGATTTTCTTAGTTTTTGTACGTTTTATTATTAATTTTTGTAGTTTTTCACGTTTCCGTTTTTCTTGGCCGTAGGACGTCCAAGCGGGGCCCACGCTCGTTTGGGATCGTCGATACTCGACTCGGGAATGGACGGACAAAGCAAGGAAGCGCAGCGGATGAGGTTCGACAAGCCGGCGGACGCGAAAAAAACGAGAAATCGAGTCGGGCGCTGGAATCCAGTCGACCGACTGAATGATCAGTCGATAGACTGACCTTGAAGTCGATCGACTGATCCGGCTAAAATCGACTGGATTCCAGCGAGTTTTGAGGTTTTTGACATGGCAGTCGATCGACTGCCGTCGATCGACTGGTGCCTCCAAGATTGACTGAATTACAGGGCTTCAGGCCAATTTTGACGGAGCAGTCGATCGACTGCCGACAAGGCCGATCGACTGCTTTTTCTCAGTCAATCGACTGAAAAGCAGTTTTCTGAAGATATTAGCAATCATACGTCATTTCAAGGGGACAACTTGTCCTGATAGCTTTCTTCTCCAAGGAAGCTGCCCAAAACCAGAATTTTCTGCAGTTTTTCATATGTTGCTCATTTTTAATTCCTAAAAATTCTAGTTATTAGTTATAGATTAGTTGAGTTTAGATCTTAGCTAGTTAATGTTCAAGCTTCGTTTCGAGCTATCTTTTGTGAAGAATCATCCAGCTTTCAAGCTTCCTCCTCTAAGCTTTTGTAATAACTTACATTTGGTAATATCCTTCTATAATCTAGTCTTGTTTTCATGTTATTCCTTTTTAATATTGTGTGTATTATGGATCATTAGTTTAGTGTTTCTCTTGATCGTCAAACTTTCAATCTTTATTTTCTAGCTTCCTAGCTTATGAACTTATGCTTTTAAGTTATTAAGTTGCACTCAATTTCTAATTTAGTATAAGTTGTTAAAGATCTTCCTTTAAAATCCTTAATTAATGTTAATTACTTATGTTGACTTATTCAAATAAGTTGACTTTAATTTTCCCTCCATTTTACTAATTTCAAATAATTAAGTTTTAATAAGTTAATTAGTTTAAATTGATCGTTTTTAGTATAAGCTTTAATTTCCTTTAAATGTTTTAATGTTTTTAAATCTTAATTTTCAATTTCAATCTTAATTATAGAAACCGAAAAATGATTATCGCTTTCTAGGGTTAAATTAGATTAAGTAAAACCGACGATAAGAACGATAAAGAAAACCGAAAGCCGATCACATCCATCCTCGAGAGACACGACTCGGGACAACTCACCGCACCTACAGTCGACTCCGTACTATTGCGGAGACGATTTCTAGAGCGTCGAGAAATCTTCGATCACTCTCATTAACTGGATTCAAAATGTTACGTGGACAAAGGTGAAACATCACACGAAATCTAAAATGGTCATCTCTCATCTTATTTTATTTTGAGCAATCAACGTGGTATAATTTTTGGAAATGGTCATACCATTACAATTCTTGGTTATGGTCACAAGAATTTGTCACTTATATACCCTCTTCTATCATTGTATAATGTTCTATATGCACCTCATATCATTAAAAACCTTATTTTCATTCGAAAATTTACGAGTGATAACTTGGTATTTATTGAGTTAGATCCTTTTGGGTTTTCTATGAAGGATTTCTGGACGGGGATGCATCTAATGGGATGTGAGAGCTAGGCCAACACTATATAGTCACCATGCAGCTAACTCACCATCGACTTTCATCGTTTTAGCACCCTTCTTATGAAATGAGCGCCTGGGTTACCCGGAAGCTCCTATCCTAGACTCTATCTGGCAAAATAATTATATTGAATGTAATAAACCTAGACATTATTATTTTTGTCACTCATGTGCTCTTGGAAAACATGTTAGGTTGCCTTTTGTGTCATCTAATAATTTTATTACTATGTTGTTTGACATTATTCATATTGATAGTTGACTTCTCTCATTTTAAGTTTGTTAGGTCATTGTTATTATGTACTCTTTTTGGATTATTATTCGAAAGTCTTGTGGACGTTTCCCATATCTAACAAGTCTCAAGTTTACTCTACGTTCCTCTCATTTAAAGCTTTCATTCGTACTCACTTTGCACGTGAAATAAATAATGTTCAATGTGATAATGGCAAGGAAAACGACAACGGGAAGTTTCAAAAACTTTGTGAAGATAGCGGTATATTGTTTCACTTTTCTTGTCCTCACACCTCATCTCAAAATGGAAAGGCTGGACTAAAATTTGGCCATCAATAACATTATTTGAACCCTTTGCTCATGCCTCCTTACCACCCTCATTTCGGCATCATGCTCGACATGACAACCTATCTTATTAATATTATTCCTAGCAAAGTTATTAGCTTATCATTCTCCTCTCCAAATTATATATCATAACATCCTTAACCTACTCCCATCTTTGAGTATTCAGTTTCCTGTGTTACCCTCTCTTCCTGTTGACCACCAAAAATATACTACAAGCTCGGTCAACTTCATGTGCTTTCTTAGGGTGCCCCTCCAATCATTTAGGTTATAAATGTTTTGATTTATCGACATACAAAAATAATCATAAGTCACCAAATTCTTTTTGACGAAACTCAATTCATGTATGCAAAACTCCATAATACACCTACTTATGATTTTTTGGATGAGGAAATGCATCCCACCCTAATTTAACACAAAATGACCCATTACACAGGCTCTAATCATACACCTCCCTTATCAGTTCACAACCCAACACCCCTCTCCATAATGCAAGCTCGCAGCCCACGGGACCAAAACTCTAAGATAATTTCCCAGTGCAGGTCCACAACCCACTGGCCCAACTTCAGCTATTTTCTCCACCACCTGGCCCATTTCCTCTTCACTACCTCCCATCACACCATTCGGTCCGCTTGACAATCCCACAGGCCCTTCATGCCCAACACCACACCAGCCACTCCAATTCCCATGGCCAGACCAGTCAACATAATATTTTCAAACCAAAATAATAATATAATCTTCACACTCCGGGTATTATACCCCCACCCCACCCCCCACGTAACCCATTGGCAGCCCTCTATGACACGAATTCGAAATTGGCCATGGATGATGACTTTTACTCTTATTAAAAATGAGACACTGGAGTTGGTTCCCCATCCACCTATTGTTAATATTATTTGGTCTATGTAGATTATTAGGCATAAAGAAAAATCTGACGGTACTTTTAAGAGGCATAAAGCCTATCATGTAGGTGATGGAAAGACTCAACAATTTGGCGTGGATTATGGTGAGACATTCAGTCCGGTGGTCAAACTGACAATGATTCGTATAGTACTCAGACTCTCATTATCAAAATCATGAGCCATTTACCAACTCGACATGAAAATGTATTTTTACACAAGGAACTTAATGAAACGGTGTACATGCATCAACCAATGTAATTTCAGGGTCCTCATCATTCCGATTTTGTGTATTTGTTGAAAAAATCTTCATATGAACTTAAAGAAGCTCCTCGAGCTGGGCACAAATAATTTGCGGATTATGTGTTATCCATCGGCTTCTCTCATAGTAAGTGTCACTACAAAAAAACCCGGCGATACTGACGGCCAAATCCGTCAGGATTCTGTCAGTATACGAAATACTGACAGCCTCCTGACGGATAACGGCCGCCAGTATTTTTGCGATCAGGATTATCGAATTCTGACGGGAATATATACCCGCCAGGAATGCCGGCGGTTTCCTTGACGGCTTCTTTCGCCAGKAAASGCCCGCCAGTATTTACTGGCGGTTTTCTTCCGCCAGTATTTACTGGCAGGTTGTCCCACCACGATTTGCTGGCGGGTAAGCCGCCAGCATTCCTGGCGGCTTCAGTCAAAAAAAATTTTTATAATTTTTTTTTAAAAATTTATTAATAAAATTTCTAATATATTAATTAATAATTAAACTAAAAATAATAAACAAATAAAAATCCAATCCACTAATAAAAAAATCAAAACAAATCATTCAATAACTAAAAATCGTTTCACCAATCGAATGTATAAAATATCCTHAACTATCCATCTAAATCTCCACCATCAGGACTACGGGGAGGCCGACGAGCCATGGCCCGAGCAACAACTTCTTCAATCTGCTGTTGGAGCCTCATCTGGGAACGCTCCTGCTCCTCACGGATCCGCTGAATCTCCAGCGCCTGCTCTTCGTGGATCCGCTGAAGCTGCTCCTGCTGGGACTGCACCTGAGTCTGGAGCCTATGAACATCGGAGGTGGAGGTGGAAGAAGTACTGCAGCCCTTCTGAGTCTTCCCAAAGCATCCAAGGCCATAGAGTCAACCCTTCCTATTCCCGACGACTTGTAGGTAGACCTCGTTCGGGTCTACCTGAGGGCTGCTATCATCAGAAGACGCAGCACGCCTCTCCTCCAAAGCCCTCTCATAATCCTCCTGATATCAAAATTTTCAGCTATTATTATCAAACAATTTTTATCAGATTTTATAATAACTTTTATCAGATTTTATAATAAATCGGTTATATATAACATATAAACATACAGCTATCCTCTGGGCTTTGGGATCCGTAAATGTGCCGTCGGAATTTCGATGATACCTCAGCAGAAGCTCGTAGTTACTGGYCTGCGAACCCGTCTGTGCAGCCTGTATTTAAAGTTACATTTACAAAATTTAATATAATGAATTAATTAAAACATAAAATTATACATGTTCAAAAATATAATTTAATTACTTAAAATATTATCATCGACTTATAATCTCGGCTGCCTGCCGATTAGCCGGTATACTAGTCGAAGGGCCGCCGGGCTCGCTCATCCTGTTCCGCCTGGCCTTCTCAGATTTCTCCACCTCCTCAGGCCGCTGAAACTCCAACAGCCACCTGTTCCAAGTCGTCTCCCCTACAATAGCAGGTATCGTCCCACTCATCCGATACGCCTTCCTCCACTCGTATATACGACTCTTATAAGACTCCCGCATCGAGATATAGAATGCCGCCTTGATGGCATTCTCGTCGTACATACGAGTGTCCCACCARACCAATCCCTACAAAAGAAATACAATTAGACAAAATAATTAAGCCACGTACTTAACATAAATAAATAAAATACTTCAAAATTACCCTAAAACGAGGCCACCACGTCTGACGATGGCTGTCCGGGATGTGCTCGTATTTCCACCCATCTGGGTGGATACGAGCGTCGTGTATAGTCCTGAGATAGGTCGGCAAGTCCTTCGACGGACTTCATAACCTAAAAATTAATAAGTTTATTTCAATATATGTCAAATAATTAAATTACATATTTAACACATAACTAAATTGATTAAAATGATACTTACCTATTTCCGAGCACATATACCTCGATCCCGGAAGTCCTGACCTCTGTATCAGGCGCGCTCGTCCCCGCCTCATCAGACGGGGTAGGTGGAACAGTATCATCGAGGTCCATGTCGGTGGCATCATTCTCATGGTGTCCCGAGGACGATGAGCCGAGAGAAATCCGGCGATGATGAGGACCTCTACCAGGCATCTATCATACAACATAATTTTATTAATAAATTTTTTTTACATAAGTATATAATTATATATATGTGTGTGTGTGTGTATCGTTATAATTTTTTCAGATTATCGTTAACACTCATAAAATTTTCAAACCTCATCCCTAACTTTCAGACTCATCTTCGTAGGTTCCTTCGTCTTCTTCAGTTAAATGTAGTTCATCGCTTTCTGACTCTTCTGAATCATCATTGACCGACTCGTCGTGTTCGTGATTGAGAGGGTCGTTTAATTGGAAGTCAACATCCTCTAATTGTATTGCAGGAAATGTTTCTACAACATCTTCTTGGAAAGACTGTTGTTCAGGCATGCGAGGCTCGATATAATCCACTGTCGATCGAGCTTTGATTTGACAAGTTGCCCACCAATCTAGTTTATCTCGCTTCAAACTTAGATACGAACTGTAGTGCCCTTGAGTCGCTTGGGATGCGAGTACAAGTGGCTCGTATCGATTGAATTTACGTTTATGATTGACGTCAACGAGCTTATATTGAGGGTGAATTTTCGTTCCGGCAGGAGTTGGATCAAACCACTCACATTTGAACAAGAGCGTCCTTCCGGAAGTTTGAAGCCCGTGATACTCCAATTGAACCACTTCTAGAAGACGACCGTAATAATCCATGTAATKTGGCCCATAATTTGTTCCTCTTATACAAACTCTTGTGCTCGACGTTGATCGCTCAGACCCATACGAGAGCGTGTGAAATCTAAATCCATTAATCTTATAACCGTTGAAGGTGTTCACAACACGTGATGGACCATACGCAATTGACCTCATWTAATCGTCATTTACATTGTTCAAAGGATCTCGTGCCTACAATAATTTTATGTTTACAAAGTTATKATYTATTTRGATTGCCACTTAATTTTACAGATAATTAAGACTCACGTAGCTCTCGAACCAAACAGGAAATTCAGCGTCCACTTTTCGAGWCAGTGCCTCATCTGTAATGTTCGGTTGGGTACGTTTAATACCATCTTCGAACAAGCTGCACATTTATATTAAAATGAAGATTTGTTATAATATTTAATCAGTAGATTTCGATAATTAGGGTTGCAACGAATTTGATTAACTAACCTGATAAATTATTGGAGTTCAAAACAATTTAATAAAACATATCTTCGGGCCTCGGCCAATTCTTCATCCGACAAGAATCTCTTCCCTGCGGCCGAGAAAGCTTCACCAGTATTTTTGAAAATAGATAGAACATTTGGAGTGTCGTCTTCATCATTTTGAACTTCTTCATTATGATTTAAGTCTGTTCTTTTTGTGGAGACATTATCATCGAAATAGTACGAAACAAAATTCGACGCCTCCTCAACTAGATATGCGCTTGCTATTGATCCTTCAACACACGCTTTATTCCTTACATTGTTTTTCAACTTGCGAAGATAACTCTCGAAAGGATACATCCACCTGTATTGCATTGGACCAACAATTCTCGCTTCGTATGGTAAGTGGACGGGCAAATGTTCCATTGAATCGAAGAAACTAGGTGCAAATATCATCTCAAGTTGACAGAGTATTAGGGGAATGTCACGCTCTAAACGACTCATATCAGAAGTTTCAATAAGTCTCGCACTCAAATCTCTGAAAAACAAACTTAACTTTGTTAGTGCCTTCCACACTGGGTGAGGAAGCAATTCTTGAAATGCAATTGGGATCAACAGCTGCATAAACACGTGACAGTCATGGGTTTTCATTCCGTACAATCTCAACCCTTTCATATCAACACAGCGACCTAGATTTTATGCGTACCCGTCAGTAAATTTGAGAGCCTTTATCTATTCACACTTTGAAATACTTTCCTGATGCGTCTGCATGAAACTCGGGACGGTGACAGTATTCTGCTAACTCATCTCTTGATTTTACTGTGTCTTTTGTCTTCCCTTTGACATTCATCGCCGTGTTAAACACATTATCAAAAATATTTTTCTCAATGTGCATAACGTCTAGATTATGACGAATCAAGTTAGTGCTCCAGTAAGGCAAATCCCAAAAAATACTTCTTTTTCTCCAACCACTACTCTTCGCTATTAGTCCGTTCACATGTTCTGCATTTTCATCGGTTACCTTAACAAGTCCTAGCCGTTCAATTTCGGCCAAAATCTTTGTTCCACAACGCACGTGCGGCGGCAGCGCTTTAACCTTTCTATTTTTCCTAAAATGTTTTTTATCTTTACGAAGTCGATGATCACATTCTAGTAACTTACGATGGTTATCAAACCATGATTGTTTCATGCTCTTTTTCAGGGTAAAAGCGTCTGAACGCTCCATGCAATACGGACAAGCCATTCGACTGGACGTGCTCCAACCAGACAACATCGAGTATGCAGGAAAGTCGCTGATGGTCCACATAAGGGCCGCTCGCATCTGAAAGTTCTGTTTTTTAGATACATCGTACGAGATAGCACCGTCGGACCACAACTGTTTGAGCTCCTCAATCAATGGTTGTAGGAAAACGTCTAACTTATATTTGGGGTTTTGTGGCCCCGGGACGAGAACGCTGAGAAACATATACTGCTCTTTCATGCACATTCAGGGAGGTAAATTGTATGGTGTGACAATCACCGGCCATGAAGAGTATTGTTTTCCGAAACTTCCAAAAGGTTGAAATCCGTCTGTACATAGACCTGATCTTACGTTTCGAGTTTCAGCTGCGAACTCTGGATGAGTTTGATCGAAGTGCCTCCAAGCCTCAGAATCTGACGGGTGGTGCATGACACCATCCTCTACCTTATGTTCTGCATGCCACCGCATATCATCTATCATTGTTTTAGATGCGTACAACCTCTGCAGGCGGGCCGTTAGAGGAAAATAAAACATCCTCTTGTACGGAACTAAGTTGGACTTGCGCCATTTAGTTTGTCCCTTCTTCGCGGGTTTGAACCGTGGATGATCACAAAACTTGCACTTATCCAGATTCAAATCATCCTTCCAATAAATCATGCAGTTCTTGACGCAACAATCTATCTTCTCTACCGTTATCCCTATATCTCTCAACAACTTCTTACTTTCGTAGAAATTATCTGCAACATTTTTGTCTTCTGGCACGATCTATTTGATTAAATCAATAAATTGATCATAAAATTTCTGAGAAATACCATGCTCCGACTTTAAATTCATAAGACGAGCAACTAAGGACAATCGATTGTATTTCTCGCAACCGGGATACAGAGGTTTTTTTGCAGCTTTTAGAATATCGAAAAAATTCTTCGCCTCGGGATTAGGTGATTCATCCAACTCAATGTCATTCATGTCGAAACTAGGACCGACAACATCTCGCACCATATCGACGTACGCATTTGATGATGATCCCCCAATTTCAATATCAGCAAGTGATGAGACGTGATTTGTTTCCCCGTGATGAGTCCAAATGTAGTAATCAGCAATGGACCCTTTGGCACCGATGTGGCATTTTATCTCATTGATAGTCCTATAACTAGAGTTCCTACACTTAGTTCGTGGGCAAGGGCATTTTAGCTTATCACCGTCCCTCTCTGCAGAATCATACTTGAGTGCAAATTGTACGAAACTATCTAACCGGCCACGAATGCCGGATTTAGAAATCCGGAAATATTCCGTTTGTACATCCAACTACGATCATCAGCCATCCTAAGATTTTTCAGAATTAAAGGTGGAAAAATTTCGGCAGCAATACGAGAAGAATGAGTAATTCGAATTGTAATTGGTAAGACTTCTATCCCATTCAAGAAGGTGACGTTTAGTAGTGTGTATTATCTTAAAATATGCATTTTTCTTAGAATCGAAATTTCGGCAGCATCTCCCCTCAGTTCTCGTAGTGCACGTATATTTCAGTGCACCCGAGAACAATTAGAGAGATGCAGAAACCGAAATTTCAAAACTAAAAAAAAATATACACATAAGATAACCATACTACAAGTCACATTCTCAAACTGTCCAAAAATGGGACAATTCAAAATTTAGTATCAAACTCTATATTTGATACTAAATCTCAAACGGGTCTAAGGAATATTGGAATAATTCGAAACTTAGTTTCAAATTTTTTTATATGATATTAATTCTGAAACAAGTGATTTATATGCATCGCGTCACTTTGCCAAGGTTCCAAATAAGCAATTACCACCGTCACATTTTTTTAAAAATATTTTGAAAACTTAAATAAAATCTCGTGACACTCTATCACGTTTTTAAAAATAAGATTTGAAAACCCGCTATTGGAGGGACAAAACCTCCCGGCCGGCGCCGTAACCCACGTCAACATCCGACGGTATACAACCAACAACACCAATGACAATATTATATATAAATAAAATTAAACCCCGGCCGATCACCACGGCCTCTCATGCATGAACAATATATACACAATATAATAGGTGAATAAACCCTAAATATTAAAGCAAACCCTAATACAAGATTGCTTCTAACTAGGTAGATTCTAAAGTAGACACGTTGTCGATAAAGAGCCACACAGCACTCGAATACAGATCATCGCTTTCCTCGACCACCCTCACCATGTCTGCTCCAAATACCTTGTTTGAATTATAGATGTTTAGAGCCGACATGGGGAGGGCGTTTGAGGAGGACAATCTCTGTACGGGTGCTGTGTGCGCTCTTTATCGACAAGTGTACTTCAGAATCTACACAAACTTAATTATTCATAAAATGGCCCCTAATTAATTGATTAATCCTAATTTGAGCCCTAATTAACTGATTACTATTAATTTGAACCCTAATTATGTAATTATTCTAAAATTGACCCCTAATTATGTAATTATTACGAAATTGAACCCTAATTAATTGATTATTCATAAATTAAACTCTAATTAATTGATTATTCCTAAATTGAACCCTAATTAATTGATTATTCTTAAATTGAACCCTAATTAATTGATTATTCCTAATTTGAACCCTAATTATGTAATTATTCCAAAATTGACTCCTAATTATGTAATAATTACTAAATTGCCCCTAATCAATTGATTATTCCTAAATTGAACTCTAATTAATTGATTATTCCTAAATTGAACCCTAATTAATTGATTATTCCTAAATTGAACATTAATTTTGTAATAATTATAAAATTGACCCCAAATTATATAATAATTACTAAATTAGCTCTAATTAATTGATTACTCCTAATTATATGATTATTACTAAAATTAACCCTAAATTTAACAATAATTATACAATAATTTCATAACAATAATTATATAAAAAATACAAAATAATACAAAATATAAAATAAAAAATAATAACAGTAAATATATATATAAAACAAACTTACCTTGGTTGGCAGCGGCGGCGGGGGCGACGGAGGAGGCAGGCGCGGGCAGCGGCGGCGACGGCTGGGCTTCTCGGCGGCGATGGCTCCGCAGCAGCTCCTCCTTGTCGGTGACGGGGACGGGCGGCGACACAAGGGCGATTTTTTTTTTCTTTTTCGTTAACACAGAATGAGGCGGGGGAAGGAGGAGGCCTGATTTTAGGGTTGAAATCCTGACGGGCAAGGCCGTCAGGACTATACTTGTACGCTGACGGTCTTGCCCGTCAGCGTAAATCTTTTTATTTTTATTTAATTAAAATTCTTCGTTGACGGCCATGGCCGTCAGCATATCCTTTTTTTTTTTAAATAAAAATATATCCTCACGGGCACGCCCGTCAGGATAGTTACGCGGGATAAATTCCCGCCTCATCCATGAGGGCATGCTGACGGGGTTATATACTGGCGGCCATGACCGCCAGCAAATCCGCCAGTATATAATTCCGCCAGCATACCCGTAAGCATTCCTAACGGCTTTTTGGCCGCCAGGAAATCCGCCAATAATGTCGAATTTTTTTGTAGTGTGATCTCTCTCTCTCTCTCTCTCTCTCTCTCTCCCTACACACACACAAGGTAATGATATGGCTTACATCCTTCTCTACATTGGCGGTATCATCCTCACTACGTTGTCTGGTTACCTTCGCATGTCCATCAACTCTCATCTGAGTTCCGAATTTGCCAGGAAGGAGCTCATTCATTTAGGTTATTTTTTGGGCATCTTCGTATCTCGCCATGCAGGTGGTCTTTTTCTTCCACAAGCTAAGTATGCCGAAGAAATTATGGACCGAGTCGGCATGTCATCATGTAAGCCCTCTGCAACTCTTGTTGACATGAAGCCCAAGTTAAGTGCCACCTCCCATACACCGTATTCCGACCCCTCTCACTACCGCAGTCTTGTCATTACTTTTCAATACCTCATGTTCACGAGGTCTGATATCTCTTATGTCGTCCAACATGTATGTTTGTTCATTCATAATCCGCAAGGAGCACATGTAAGACCTTAAGCGCATTGTACGTACATTAAGGGCACTATTAACTTTAACCTGCATCTCTACACGTCCTCGATATCTACTCTCATTTTGGACACCAATGCCGATTGGGTTGAGTGTTCGGACACCAGACGCTCAACATTCGGACTATGTGTTTCTCAGGGATAACTTAGCCTTGGTCTTCAAAATGTCAATCCACATTATCTCGCTCTTGCACTGAAGCCGAATACCAAGGGCTCACCAATGTTGTGTCTGAGTCAAGTTGGCTTCAAAATATTCTATTGGAGATCCAGTGCCATTCATAAGGCAACATTGGTCTATTGTGATAATGTTAGTACGAGATACCTGTCAGGTAATCGCGTCCAACATCTGCGCACTAAACATATTGAAATGAGTATTACTTTGTTCTCGAAAAAGTTGCATGTGGTCAGGTTCGGGTTTTACATGTCCCATCGAGCCATCAATTTGTTAACATCTTCACGAAGAATCTACCGTTGATTTATCTGAAAATTTTCGAAATAGTCTCAACATCCGTGTTCCTCCCATTTCAACAGCGATGGTGTAATAGAGTAAATAATAATAATATTTGTATTATTATTTATTTATGTACTTTATATATTATATAATTAGACTCCTTGATTTGTGTGTAATTAGTATAATTAGGTTCCTTAATGTACGCTCGTATTGTATATATGTATTGTATATACAGAAATTAACAAATAATGAAACACATCGGCACAATTATTCTTATAATTAGCACACGCACAATTTAAAATTCTTTTGGTGCAATGGAGAATGAATACACTCTTATATATTTATAAACCTCAAAAATCAAACACAAGGTTTATGATTATCCACCTATATTGGCATTGATTGAATATACCATGCAAGTAGCATTTTAAGAATATATATACAAATTCTAGTATTTTTTTTTTTTTTTAGGGTTCTGAATTAGATTTAAAGTTATCATACTCATTTATTTACTATAGACCTGGAAGGATTTGCTCTCACCTTTAAGGCTCAATAATTCTTTGAGACCATTTGAAAAATAATCTAATCATAGTTTATCCTTTTCCAAATGGAGATAAGGCTCAATGCTTTAAATCTTTTTCGTTTTCCTTTTTTCTTACCCCTTTGACGTGTACTTGATTGTGATAGTAACAGGACATTACATGTCACATACATATACACAGTCTCCATTTAACAGAAATCTACTTTATTTATTTATTTATTTATACACAGATGATGATCACTCAATAGTAGGCCCACAAAATGGGTGGACATCATCTCAGTCTTCCAAATAAAACGGAAAGGAATAATATGGCATTCTTAAAAGTCAAAATGAAATGGACTAATGTGACAGATATCTGAAATTCATCTAATTTACATTTAATTCATGAAATAATCGATGTCCCCTTTATGATTTCATACAAAATTACTTAAAAAGTAATAAGTTCCTATACTTTAGTAGATGTTGTCCTTTTATTTAAAAATGAGTTATGATTTTGGAAATAGTAATATTAATACTTTCGCAATTGCTTTATGGCATAGAATTTGAAGTCAATGAAATAAATTTTGTGCATGTTAATTTACACAGTATTTAAAAGAATAATTGTACTTTTGATTTCAATCAAAGTATTAAAAACTTGAGCATAAAACATTTAACACCTAATGGGACAAAAGTGTAAAACAATAATAATAATAATAAATAACAAAAAACTTCTTGGGGGACCAGATGTGCTAAAAAAGAAACTTGCTAGAAGGACCAAAAGTACGAAAAAAAACTTTTAAGGGGACCAAAAATAAACTATATGACCAAAATTGTTGGTATCTCAATCATGTTCATGTAGAAGTCACAAATTCTATTTTTGTTCTTATTTTCATTATTGTTACTCCACTCATCCCATTTTGATAGTTTCATTTATAATTAATTTATTATTTATAAGCGTATTTAATTATCTTTTCTCATAGCATACCCTCTATTCAATGTGACGCTGATCCATTTTCCAAAAGTAACTAGTCAACTTGGGAAAGTTTACATAAGAGTAAAATGGGAACATCGTGTATTATACTTGAGAAGCAACACTAATCAAAATGCAATGGAATTAGCATTTTTCCTATTCATCTAATATACCAATATATTATTACCCATTGTACTTTGAAGTTTGAACTGGAAAATCTCTTAACCTCATTACATAATATCATGAATAACAATGAAATTCATAAAATATAATATCACCACTTAAATTTTTTATACTTATGACGATGTTAATTCTTTATGGAAAAACACTTGCAAGCCATATTGATAGGTAATGACTCGTTAGACCAGCTGACTCGTTAGTATAATATATTAATTTTTGTATTATAATGTGTTGGTTTTTGACAGATTGATGGGTCATGATCCATCATGCCATCGGACACGTTAATATAATGTTTTTAGTTTTTGCATTATAATGTATTAGTTTTGTAATCAAAAATATTAATTTTTCATAATCACTTACTCATAATTATGATGTATTGTCTTTTGTATTATGATGTATTGATACTAGTGCTGTTAATGAATCGAGTCGAACCGAGCCTAAGGATTTATTGATTTTTCATAATCACTTACTCATAATTATGATGTATTGTCTTTTGTATTACGATGTATTGATACCAGTGTTGTTAATGAATCGAGTCGAACCGAGCCTAAGGATTTTGAGCTCGAGTTCGAATATTACTCAAATAGTGTTGGAGTTTGTTCGTTTAATATTCAAGCCAAAATTTGTGACCATGTTCATTAGATTAATTTCTTGTGCAGTTTGAGTTCGTTCGGGTTCGACTCGTTTAATTTAACGACCCTTCGATTCGTTCGATTAGATCGAGTTCGAATTGTTCGAACAATATTTTCTCATTAAATTTTCTTTTTATTAAAAAATAAAATATAGTAAATATATATAAATAATTATATATTTATATTTATAGGTTTAGGTTTGTTCGCAACACTCGATAATGTTCGCGAACATGTTCGTATTCATTCGATTATTAAACGAGCCTAATTTTATGTTAAATAAACGAGTGTTAAACGATCTCGAACGAACAACACTAATTGATACCATAATATGTTAATTTTTGAATTACAATGTATTAATTATAAATTTTGGTTAAAGGAATGATCTATTAATTAGATCTAACAAGAATATGAGATTCTTTATGATATATATTACACTTCATTGTTTCCAATATGAATCTTAATTATTAGCATCAAAATGGGATATTCAAAATCAGTCACAACTCAGAAGAGTATTTTAATATATGTTCGTGTAAATTAGAATCTGAAAATCAATATTATATCTATCTTGTAAATTTATATATATGGTAATTATTTTCTTTCAAACTCAATCATAAAAGTGCGTACGACACGCAGTAACTAATTATCCAAAGGGATCAGAATTTGAAAAATTCGAAGTTCAGACACTTCGCATGGGAAAATGTTTTGTTGTACGTGCATATAGTAATAGTTTCATATTTATTGTTTTCTCTGCCACGGGAAGTAATTTTATTTTCACCTCTGAAAGAAGGAAAAACAAGAACCTGATATGCATTCAAATTAAAGCATTTACCGCATTGCAGTAAATTTTTAATTGAATGTGCCTGGACATATATAGTTAGGTAGATTTGAAAAGATCACAACAAGAGCACCAACTATTAATAAAAGTAAATTGTTAAATAATGTGTTTTTTTTTTTAATTAGAAGAAATAACTTGAATTACAAAATCATGAAACGAATATAGGAAAGAAATTCAAATGACTTAATTTAAGATAAATTTAAACTTCACATCAATGGCTACAAAAATAGCTCAAAGTCTCAAACTAGCAGCTAATGATTTCAAACGTATTTAAATAAGTTCAATAAGTTTGTTATTATGGAGTTCTAAGCCCGTAACTTCACATCCTTAGTTTCAGACCCTCTCATTGAAATACATTTATATGCATCCCAGACGTGATGAAGATAAATTAGATGTGAATTAATTTGATTTGAAATTTGAATGCATGAGTTTTCGTAAAGGTTAATTTGTATTGTTGATGTATAACATCTAAATGATGCCATAAAATTATGCCAAATCATATTTTTTGCTTTGTATTTGATATATAATTATTAAAATATCACAACTAACTAAATTTTGTACAAATGGAGAGGGTTTCTATTTATCTTATGTTTTATTTATTTATTTATTATTTTACCAGCTACGTATATATATTAAAGGAATGATTACTTGATTTACGTACATTAAGTGAACGGGAAAAATGGAATTAAGATGAGATGTATCTTTGGTGTTATTTCTTTGGGATGAAGATATTGTATTTTAAACCCAAAATTAATCTAAAACAACTACTTACAAATAAAAATGCATACTTTTATTGTGAAAAACAATATTTTACCAAAATTACACTGAATTGAAAATTAGTTTTTCCATCTTAAATGTATATATTTTTGTTCAAAAATATTATTGACCAACGGATCAAAGTCTTCTGGTTCATCTTGTGTACAATCAGAATCTCTATCATTTGGCATTAAGGCAATATAATTACATACAAGAATTAAAAAAAAAATAGCTAGTTGCTTAGAATTAGGGTTTTCCTTGTCTAGTTTATCTATACACCACCATGTTTAATTAATTAAACAAGATCTAACACCAAAGGATACTAATTGTGATGACAAATTGAACCACATATAAGTCCATCATTGACCAAAAGTAATTAACACAACATTAAAATCAATAAATCTTTCACATTTACACTCCACAAAAAAAAAAAAAAAAAAAAAAAAAAAAAAAAGGAGAGAGAGAGAGAGAAAAAAAATACAAATATTGCCCGCCCCCCTTATTAGTTCTTGGATTCATAGCTCTCTATTTCACCGCCATAATTATTTATCTCCAAAATAATAAATAAAATTACAAAAATAAAAAAATAACTCAGAAATAAAAATTTAACCTATAACCTTACAAAAACATCCCCATGTGTTTCGATTTCTTTTTTCACCGCCATTTGATTGATTTGCCAATCGATTTTGATTTTGATTTTTGATTTTTTTTTACCTCATCTCTCTCTCTCTCTCTCTCCCCGCCCCCATCTCTGACACCTCCTGCGAAAAATTCGCCCCCACCACCACTTGCGCCCCTCATTTCATTTCATTGTTTGTTGTGAAATTTAAAATCCCTTTCTCTCTCTTCTCGCACTTCGTTCTCTCTCTCTAGGCACCACCACCACCACCTCACTCCGCCGGGTTCGTCACCGAAGATGGCTGCTTGTTCGCCACTATCTCAAAACCTCCTCCTTCGTCGTCATCGTCTTCGTCGTCATCGTCCTCATCGTGATCGTTGTTGTTATCACTGTCGTTCTCGTTGCCGCGATCCAGATCAGGCATTGCAGAGTCGTGTGGCTGCTGGTGGTGGTGTTGTTGTTGATCGGGCGGGAGCGGCCATTGCTGCTCGGGCCGGGCCATTATGGGCGCCATTGGATTTTCTGGATTTATAGAGTAATTGTTGTGAATATTATTACCTGGATTGAACGATGACTGTGCGACGTCGTTTTTGGCCTTCTCCCTGTACAAGGCGTCGAGCTGGTGGAAATAAGGGCACGTTTTTGAATCCTCCGGCCTCCTCTTGTTGCTCTCTTTCACTTTTTTGAAGTATTTGTTGATATTCTCCCATTTCTCTTTGCATCGTTTCGAGCTCCGATTGTAGCCTATCTTCGCCATGGCGGCCGAGATTTCTTCCCAGAGCGGGCCTTTCGGCCCGTTGTCCTGGTACTTCAGATCTAGGTTCGTTCGGAGATTGATTAGTGCTTCAACCTCCGCCTTCGGCCACCGCGACGAGCTCGCCGACATTGAGTTATCTCCGCCGCCGCTGTCTGATGAGAATTTTGTTGGTGTAATTGCCATTGATGTTGATACCGGAGGCGGCGGCGGCGGCGCTATTTGTTTTGGTGGTGGTGGTGGTGGGAGAGTGGATACCTGAGCCGGAGGCGGCGGCGGTTGCTGCGGTTGTTGTTGTGGCCGCTGCGGCGGCGGCTGGGGATTCTCCGGCGGCGGCGGGTCATTGCTATTGCCGGTCGGGATTTGAAAACTGTGTTGCTGGTCGGTTACTTTCTGCAGAAAGGCGATCACCGCCGCATCCTTGGCGGCGGCGATGGATCGCTCCTGGACCAGGAGCTCGTGCTCTCGATTCATCCTGGCCGTCTCCTGCGCTCTCCAGGCCTCCTCCCTCGCCGTACGATCGCGCTCGCGTCTCTCCAGCGCGTCGATGAACTTCTTCTGAAGCTCTTCCTGTTTGTGAATCACGTCCTTCATCAGCCGGTCGAAGAAATCCTTCCATTTTCTCTTCCTCCCCCGCCGCGGCTGTATATCCTCGTCGGAGGACGTGGATGACGTGGACGTCGAGTTCGATAGCAGATTCGCCGGAAAATGCGGTTGGAAGGTGTGGATTTGGGGAGGAGGGTTCGAAGTGTTCATCTCCGCCGCCTGCGGCGGCGGAGGCGGCTGATACAGCGGCTGAGATGGTTGGAAGGGGGAAGAGGAGGAAGAATTGATTGGGTTGATGCTAATGTGCGCCGGTGTTGCAACGCTGACGGGATTTGGACTGGCTGTTGACGAAACGGTTATATGTGGTGATGGCATTGATATACTGGTATTTGCTGGCATTGGCGGCGGTGCAGTAGCCATTGCCACCGGCGCCGGACGCGGCGGCGGAGGGTTGAAGGACGGCGGAGGCGTGCTTTCGAAAGCCTCTAATTGATCGAAGAACCGATATGTTTTGCCGTCAGTTTTTGATGCGCGGCCATCTTTGGTTCGCTTGTGGTACTTATACACGTTCTCGAATTTCTCTTTGCATTTCTTGGAGCTTCGTTGATATCCAAGCTCCGCCATTTTTCTGAAAATATAACAGTCGGCGAAATTAAAATTAAATAAAAAATACTCAATTTTTATATTTATTTTTTAAATTTACAAACACTCCCAAAATTAAAAGAAATTAACAGCAGTGATTGGGAAAAAATTGAACTTTAGACCTTTTCGAGGCCCGGAAATTGAATTAGAAAAAATAAATAAATAATAAGAAAATTGTACTGACTTGTGTTAATTTCATGTTGAATAATATTGAAAACTAAAAGAGAAGGTGAAGAAAAATAATTATGATGAAGTAAAAGGAAGCTGAAAAGTGAAAGACGATCAAGAATTGATGAATTCAAGTTGAAGACTGAGAAAAAAAAATGATTATTTCATTCAACTTTAATTCTTCTTTTTGCTATAATTAGCAACAAAGTGCCAAAAACAAACCAAAACTGAAGTACGAAAACCCGGAACACAAAATTCCACGAAATCTGCTGAATTCATGTGAAAATGAACTGAAACTCAAAAAACCCTTTTAAATCCAAAAACCAATAATTCACTGGGAATTATAATGATCCAGAAAATTAAAATTTATTTCAAAAAAAAGTGAATTTTAATTTCGCAATCAAATTCAATATATGTTGAAAATTCTATTACACACAATCGATCCACAGTGTATGTAATTCAGTGTTCTTATGTTCGTATCTGCAAAAAATAAATCTAAAAAAGAAAAAAAAAATCATTTTATTCAATTAATTACCTGGAAACCTCTTCCCATAATGGACCTTTCAGACTTGAATCTCTAAAAGTCGCATCCATATCCGACCTAATTTTAAGCAGTGCCAGCGTCTCTTGCCTCGGCCACCGGTTTCCGCCGCCTCCGCCGCCGCTCTCCTCCATACCCCCGCCGGGAACCGAGCTGGAGGCGGCGCCAGCCTCGCTACTTCCACCACTAGCGCCGCCGCTCTCGTGAGCGGCTCCGTCAGCCGCGCCGTCGCCGGAGCTGCCCATGAGCCCTGAAACCCCAAGCATCTGAGTACCCTTTTTAGCTTGCCCCTTCCCTTAAACTCGTTTCTCTGGCAATTACCAGCTCTGAAAAAAAAAAATTAAATTTTTTAATATATATATATATATATCGCAAAGGACGGGGTGAAATTTATTTTCGTGGGTTTTTATGAAAGATTGGGGGTGTGGTGAAATAATATTTAATTAATTTCGGTGGGATCGATCTGCCTGTCAATCTCACACTTCTGAAATTTATATAATTTTCAATCAAAGAAGTGATTTTTTATTTTCTCTCTTTTCAGCTGAGGAATCTTTTTTTTTTCTTTTTTTTCTTTGCTCTCTCTTTTTGGTAAAGAAAACTTCTTACTACTATTTCTCTTTTTCTTTTATAGACCAACATCCTATCTTCTATATTGAAGTAGTGTTTTATCTTTTATTTACTGCGGTAATAATTGTCAAAGTATATTTTTAATAAATTTTACTTTTTCATTATAAAAAAGAAAATTAATATAATATATAATTCCGTTCGATGGATTATGAGATGAAATACGATTTCGAAATTTAAAAAGAAATGTGAGGAATAAAGTAATTAATTAATTGCATTCGTACCTTACTTTACACAATAAATATGTAATATTAATATATATGGTAAAATCTCATCAATCTCGGTAAAAAAACTAAAAATATCTCCACATGCAGACACATTAGCTAGGTTTCATATATACAGTGTGTGAAAGTAAATATTAAATGGAAATATACGGATAAATATACAATTTACATGTGTATATATATGGTATATAGTATAGCAACGGCTTAAGATAGGGACGATGGTGATAATAAGTTGGTTTTTGTCTGTCCAGCTAAATATAGTTAAAAGCCGGCTCATTGTAGGTCACCTTTGCTTTTTGGGCGTTTTGGATTTCAGTAGCTGTTTTTGCTTATACTTGTGGGCATGTATTTTTAAATGCCCGAATTGCCCCTCACATGTTACCCATTGACCCCTTTTAATCATATAGGATGCCTTAATCTGAGTCATCTCACTCCTTTTTCATTTAATTACTCATTTAATCAATTGATCAGGGACTTGGTGTTGTAAACGGGATTCGATGCGATTTGACTCAAATACCCTTGATCAAGTTAGTGTGCATAAAATTTGGAGGGGAAAGTTTTTGAAGGAGCAATTTGATTGAGCTTATTTAAAATAATTTGGATTATATTTTTTCGAAATTTATAAAGTGATTAATATTTTTTCTTAATAAATCAAATCGTATAAAGAAGAAATGAGTTTTGTACATGTACTGATTTAAGATGGTAGATCTTATTTCGAAAAGGAAAAATAAATAAATGCAGCTCGACGAAATAAGAGAATCGAGTTGATAAAGTATTAGCGATAAAATTTTGTAATTAGAATAATCAGAATCGAAGATAATTATTATAGTGTGATCTTATTTTGAAAATAAGTTGAATTCTCATCATTTGGAAAAGCACTTATAAATTTATAACATCTTATTATTTTCAGAGCTTTTAAGATTTTTTATTGAAACTTTAATTATCATATACCTTTAGGAGATGTTGGATTAAAATTCATTGGATATGATATTTAAGATATATGGTACTATGAGTTATGCAAAAAGTAAGAATATGTTGTTTATGCAAGAATTAGAATTTTGTAATTTTTAGTGTTCGGTGTCAAATGAAGTTTGAATAGCGTGTTACTAGTGGTGATGGGTTTATTATCGGGTCAACGGACTAAAGGGCGACTACCCAGAGCCAACATTAAATAGGGGCACCATATCTTTCATCCTTAATAATTATTAATAGTAAAATCAATATTTGTCACATTTTACTCGTATTCTAATCACTCTCTTTCTCCAAATCTCTTAAATAACGATTATTGTTAATTTTTGCGCATATCAATTATATGATATTTCGTGATTATGATTAGAGGCGGGTAGACAAAGTTCTATTCCATTTAAATGAATTTTGCTATACTGTTATTATTGAGTAAGAATGATAAACTTTAGAATATGAACCTCTGTATTTTAAAATAACATCAATACTCTTATCTCAAATCCAAGTTAAATTTTTCTTCGCTTATTTATATAATTAAATTATAAGTACTTTGTGTGCTCGTTGTTAAAATTTTGATTTGGATGCATCTATTTTTTATTTAAGAAAATGGAATGTACATAGTTAGGGCATTGTTTATCGATCGGCTCAAGGCCTAGTAATGATCAGGATCAGCAATGTATATTATATTGTATTTAGTTGTATTAATTATATATAATTATAAATAAAAATAGAGTATTAATAATAAATCTTATGAGATGAAAGATAGAAAATTTGAAAATATTGAGATTTAGAATAGGAATCTAGACATAACATTCTTATAGATTATTTAGTTCTCAAATATTCTTATGTTATGCCAAACACCCTCTATGTGTTTAATAATTATGACGTTTACACTTTTGAAAACTATGGATATTATGAAGTGGAGCGGGAAAACTATGGTACTTGTGGTGCCACGTACAAATAAGAGGAGGCCCGACCGTGAGGATGACTATACCAACTTGATAAACTTTGTTGTCAAATATTACAGAATTTTAAGTAAATTGAAATATGAGTGTGTGTTTTTTTTGTTTTTTTTTTTCTTTTTGGGCATAAGCATAACTTGAAAAGGTTATTGTTAAGATAATAATGATTTTTTTTATTTTTTTAAAAATTTTAATTTTTTTTGGGTGGGATCCATGGTTGAATTAAAACTAGTTAGATGTTGGTCATAATATTAGGCAGAGTCATTTATGAATACAAGTTGTGGCCAATTCTTGTTAGGTTGCAACCTACCGTAATAAATGGAAATGGGATTTCAACGTCCATGATTTTATGTTTTTCTTTGATCATTACAAATAAAAATTCCCAAATAATTTACGCCAGCACTAGCTGTAATAGCCCGCTACTTCTTTTTTTTTTTTTTGGATTTATGCTTAACATATAATTGTTTTTGCATATCAAAAAAAGTAATTTATACATTTATCGAATTTGCACATGACTTAAAATACAACTTATAATTTTCTCTTCACCGCCCATTGAGAGATAATATAGATAAAATCGGATTAAAATGTTACTCCTCCTATCATTTTTTTATTGTCAATTTAGATACTATTTTGTTTTGATTATCATCTTTCGATATTATCGTTGACATCAAGTTATATGAGAAAATCTATATAACTCGATCATGTGTGTTTCGCATGAAAAATATTTGACTAATTTCTTAATTTTCAATCAAATGAACACTACATTGATTTCTTTTTTAATTAGTTATAGGACTAAATTGAATTTCAAATACAACATGGATGTTTTGACACTCTAATGTATGGTAAGATTTCAAAATTAGTTTCGCTCAAATATAATTAACTAGTCGCAATAAAATAATATCTAATTTGGGTTAACTTGAGGGGCAAATTTTGTCGGAATTGGCATTCATGTGACTTTTTTTTTCGGAATCTTTTAATTTTTTGGCGACAAATGATATTTATGACCGATTTTGACTCTTTTTTTCAATAGGCAATGCTGATATGGAAAAAATAATTGTATAATATAAGACTGAAAAAATATTTTATAATATCTGAAATTCTTTTAAAAATGTAATTCTTAATTATAATATAAATGTAAAACAAATCTTGAAACTCATTAATTAAAAAATGATTTGTAAAAGTTTAAATTGTTTTAATTTATAAATAAAATATTTAAGTAAAAACTATGAAAATAAACAATTTGTCAAAGCAATAAAAATAAAAACCATTTTATAAACACATTTCCATATTTATTTTTAATTTATATTCTACATACTTATTACCAGACTTTTAGATTTTAAATATTCTTCTTGAATTTTCTTAATACATGTTTACATGTTTAAAATAATTTCATATTTTAATTCATTTTCTAAATTTATAATAATTAAAATAATTATTTTCACATATTTAAAGCAGTTTTTCAGATTTTTAAATAAATTTTTTTTCAGATTTTTGTATAGACTTAGCTAGTATATATTTTTGCATAAATAAATAATTTCAGATTTTATAAATAATTTTACATTTTTTAAAAATATTCTTCAAATCTTAAAGTGAGTTTGTATTGTTTTTCTACCACATCATCATTGACTTGACAAAAAAAATGTCAAAATTGGTCAAACTGACCACTTGTCACCAGGGATTAAAAGATTGCGGCAAACTTTTTTTTCTAGCTTCAAGTTAAATCGATTTTTATAAGTTTATTGAATATATTTGTTATCACGTATATACAATAGTAATAAAATTGTACCACCTATAAGTTACAGGAGGTATTTTGCAATTTCTCTTATTTTAAAATTGGCCCCACAACTATATAGAGTGTCTATAACTAGTCTCACACAATTGCAGTTAATCGAATTCAGTCTTTTGATTTTTAATTTGGATTAATTGACAATTTTTACTAACGATCCGATTTTTTCCGGAACAGTCACACATTGATAATAAATTGGAATCCAGTAAGAACATCTCTCTCTCTCTCTCTCTCTCTCTCTATAGTCGAATAAGATGTGTATTGATAGTTAGTTGTACAAGGAGTGGAGTCATGGAGGGCGGCGATGAATTTGATGGTTGGAAAAGATGATCAATTACCTTTTTTACGCATTTCTTCCATCTCTTTAAAGTAGTTTACATTATTTAATATTCCGATAATAACTTTGATTTCTCAAACAAAATCCATATGATTTTAATTATACACAATACTACACATTGAAAAATGCATTATTTTATTTTCCTGATTATTAATAATTATATGTACTTAATTTTCAAAATAAAAAAATTTATAAAAATTTATTTATTTTAAAATTTTATCAATATGTTTTTATTTTTAAATAATGTATTTGGCGTACATGATATTTTTTTCTCAATAAATAATTATTAATAATTAAAATATATTTTTTATGTTCACACATTTATATTATAGATTTTTAAGATTTATTTATATTCTTATATATTCTCTTTTTTTATTATTAAAAATGATGAGATGGAAATGGTTGATAGAAAATCATAATTTTTATTGCCACGTATGTGGTGATTCTGACAAAAAAAAAAAAAAAGATTGACAACAAAAATTACACTCAAGTGTTGACAAGGCAAACAAATCGGATCGCCAGTGAAAATAGTCATCAAATGCTGACATCGCCATATTAAGAATCGTGAGATTGCAAATTAATTGCATTCGAGTTTATATACTCTTTATAGTTATGCACCTATTTTGAAAGCTTAAAATGTTCACACGGTATTACGTGCCGGAAATCCTAAATTTTCTAGCCACGCGTGTGCTACATAAGTGTTTCCGACCAAAACTGGATTTTTGGGCAAAATTTATTCTCATATTGGCCCAAATTAAAAATTATAGGACTAAAATTGATTAATTTCATTTAAGTAAGACTAATTTTGAACACTATATAGTCGTGGGACTAAGTTTGACATAAAGAATTTTATGTGTGAGTTTTCATTATCATAGTTTCTTTTGGGTTTAAATGATCTTTTCGACATTATTCCATTTTCTTTCATGGGTTTAAGCATGAATATTTCCATATGTATATTATTTATGGGTTATTGCCTATTGGGACAATCAATTGTAAGGGCAGTTTATTACATGGAACTCGAATGCACTTTGCTAGGTGCACCCTACAGAAAATTATTACCATCTAGTTATATATAATGATATATGACAGTTATACATGATGATATATGTCAATTATATATGATGATATGTGACAAAAACTTAGAGTTTAGAGTTTACTTTGCTATTTTAGGATTTATTTTTAAATTTGTAGGTTTGATTTATCATTTTAGGGTCCTGACAAAAATCTATCATTCTCCCATTTATATTTGATGATATGTGTCAGTTATATATGATGATATATGATATAGTTTAGGGTTTAATATTATATTTTAGGGATTAGTTTTTGATTTTTGATTTTAGAGTTTAGTTTTCCATTTTTAGGGTGTAGTTTTTCATTTTAAGGTTTTAGATTTCAGATATAGGATTTAAGTAATTTGTGACGATAGATATCAATTATATGTGAAGATGTGTACCAGTTATATGCGATGATATATATCACTTATATGTGATGATAAATTAAATTATTGGGTACACCTTGCAAGATGCACCCAAGTCTCGTATGATTTTATATATTTTGAAACAGTGATTTTTGCTGGATCACAGATGATTAAATAAATTTTAGAATGCCAGGTAGCTTATTAAACCATATAATATTACAGAATTTTCATACATGCAATGTATAACGAGTACTAATGAAATTAGGTTATATCTATGATATAGTTAAAGTTTTAATCTTTGATTTTAGGTGCCTTCTTGACACCAGAATTATTTACTTAATTATGTTACGACAATTAGTAAGTTTTTATAATTTTTGATGGTCGAATTGAACTGTAAGACCACATACTTAATTATGTTACAAAAATCAGTAGGTTTTTAATAATTATTGATGGCTGACATGACCTGGAAGACCACGTGGCCAAATACGGATCCACGTATCGAGTTATTGATAACAAACAAGTCAAATAATCAGAAGTTGTCCGATTTAGATGAGTTGATTAGGTGTCAAGTCGAGTTGGATCGGAAAAGGGCTATTGGGGCCGACCAGGATCACTCGTTGACTAGCGTCCTACCTGTCGGGACCCACCATCAGACGCGTTGACTATCACGCCATGATATCTTGGCTAACGAATTTATTCATCTCGATTATCGCGCTAATTCGCCTAGATTGTCGTGCCTTGATACCTTAACTACCAAACCTATTCACCTCGACTGTCGGGCCACCGTGCCTATGCTGTCGTGCCCTTGACGCCTAGGTTGTCAGGCTATTGTGCGTTGACTAACAGACCGCACTTGCAACACTACACACAATCGGGCACCATTATAAACATGGTCGACCAATGGATTGATAACTAAACAGCTTTGGCACACCAGTTGTCAACACGATGGATAAAGTGATTCCCGTGCTATCAACAAACGGGAGTCATCGAACCCCATAGCCAACAAGGCCAATCCAAATACCTATGTCAAGCTTGCTTCCAAAGCCGGACGCTGCTTGCGTGGGTCGACCAGCCATCCCCGACTTGGCAATTTTCACTCCCGAAACTGTCTTTTAAGAGTCGCCCTCAGACCTAACAAAACTTTTTATAATGCTTGAGCTGCATGTATAGTTCTAGTGGCTCCCTATTAAGGAGCGCCCCCGGCCGACCAGGACAAGAACGGTAAGCCAAAGTGAGAGAGGTGCGGAGTCGCGTATGTCACCAAGACACACCATGGCCGACCAAGATAAGAACGTCCGACCAAAGTTCAAGAGGCACGCAGTCGAGTGTGTCACTTCCAACCACGACATACCACGGGTGACCAAGACATGAAAATCGACCAGATTGCGAGAGGTTCAAAGTCGTGTGTGTCACTACCGACCATGACACTCCTCGACTGACCAGGACATTAACGACCTAACCAGAGTGTACGAACCTCACTGCATCGACAACCCAGCTTATCATGGCCAACCTGGATGCGCATGAGGAATGTAGTCGAACCCAACCTACCACGCGACGACTCTTGTAACGACATGCGTACAGTAAAGTTAGCTCGGCCAAACTGACCTAGACACAGGGTCAAGTTGGTTCGACGTTGACTCGAGATGAGCACCGCCATAAGGCGGTGGACAATATGTAATTAGGGTTTTAGTTAACTTATTCCCATAAAAATTCAACAGACAATGATGTAGAGACTCGTGTCTCATTAGGTTTCCAAGAAAAATCTATAAATAGTGCTTTCAAGAGAGAGAAATGAGATTCGACGTTTATAGAGAGAAATATATATAGATGATTTTAAGGGAGCATTTCTAATCAAGAATCAACACTTATATTAGAAACAGGTCACGACCGATCCGAATTAAAAAGAGGAATAAAATAGTATACACTTTTTCCTACTCGTTTTCACCATGTTATTTTGTTGATCAGCTTGTTATTATTATTATTATTATTATTATTATTATTATTATTATTATTATTATATTAACTCAAGAAATAATAGACCTGTCTCTTCTTTATGCTTTAGTTTGTTTATGAGTGCTTATAATAAATATTAATTAGTAGAGAATTTGACATATATAACTACATAGTAGTTAAGGGTTTTTTACAATTAAAATTAATCAATCCAAGATTTATGATCTTCATAATTCTTTTTATAAAATTGATAAATTGAGGTTAAGGCTGCAATCGAACCAAGGTTGTTGGATAAATATTGATGGATTAAAGTTCGATATTATCATTTTATGACAAAAAAGTTAATTATAATTAAATTATTTTTTACTTTATGACAAAAATAAAATAAAGTACTTTTGGATAATACATCTACTACTACAAAATACTTAGAAGATACTGACATAACTTATGAAGGGAAATAATCCGTAAGTAATTACCAATAACATCACCAACGACCATCGAGAGATTTACCCTCGGGGAGAATGTCGATGGGCGTACTAACAGATTGTCCCTCGATAATGTGGCGCTAATTCTTAGCAGCACAATTTAGCAAGGGAGTGTCGATGGCTCACTGATGACATTTTGCACCAACAGATGATGCCCAACAGCACCAGTGAAACTACCGACAAATCACAGATGTCATATGTGCCGACTAGTGATATCCGTCGGCGTGTATAAATTAATTAATAACCAACAACACTTAAGGTCGTCGGTGCCATAAGCATAAACCCTAATAAGGGTCTTGCGCCCCAATCCGAGAATAGAAAGAAGGGAAAAAAGCGCTTAAGATGAAGAGAGAGAGAAGAGAAGAGGAAGAGAAATTTCTACCACATCACCGCCACCGCCGCGTAGTCGCTCTTTCTACCACATCACCGCCACCGCCGCGTAGTCGCTCCCCCCTCCCCCCCCCCCAAAAAAAAAGGGTTATTTGGGTCTAGGTATCAATTGATTTGAGATTATTTAGATAATTAGGGTTTATTTCAAAAATTAGGTTTGGTTTTGAGTCTAATTAGCAATTATTTTCAAAATTAGGATTTTATTCAATTATTCAGATAATTGAGATTTATTTTCAAAAATTATGATTACTTTTGGGTCTACTTTGTAATTATTTAAAAAATATAGGGTTCAGTTATAATTATTTAGAATGTTGGGGTAGACTTCAAGAATTATGGTTAGTTTTGAGGCGGTTATTTGGGTCTAGGTATCAATTGATTTGGGATTATTTAGATAATTAGGGTTTATTTCGAAAATTAGGTTTAGTTTTGAGTCTAATTAGCAATTATTTTCAAAATTAGGATTTTATTCAATTATTCAGATAATTGAGATTTATTTTCAAAAATTATGATTACTTTTGGGTCTACTTTGTAATTATTTCAAAAATATAGGGTTCAGTTATAATTATTTAGAATGTTGGGGTAGACTTCAAGAATTATGGGTAGTTTTGAGGCGAATTAGGTGCTATTAAGCAATTGGTGTTAAATTGAACTTGTCGAGTTTTTCTTATATGCTATTTTGTTTGAATATACCACTTATATATAACATTATTGAAATATGAGATGTCATTTATTTTTATGAATATTTCAGAATTTATTTGTGTTGAGGTTGTTTGGTTTTATGGTTGGTTGGTATTATGGTGACGTCGGTAATGATGTGGTGTATGGCGCCAGCGTGAGGTTTTGTCTCTGCAATAAGGGATTTAATATTTTGAAAATATAGTAGTGGGTGCTATGTTTAATATATATGTTTTGAATTATGATTTTGAATGTTGTGTTGATAACATGTTAAATTATTTAATGTTGTTCACAAACCAATAAATTATGTTGATAATTCATTGATTATCGACTAATCAATTTTTTTCATTTTCCACACTCATACACCTTCCTTTAAACCCCTTTGAGGTTTAATATCAAATAGAGAGTGTGATATTAAATTTTAAATTGTCCACTAATTTGGATAGTTTGAAAATGTTATTGTATAATATGATTATCTTAATATGTGTTTTGTGGACTTTTAAATCATGGTTTCTATCTCTCTTTTGTTCTCAGGTGCACTATAATATATGTGTAATTAGAGAACTCAGGTGAGGTGTTGCCGATATTTTCAGATCTTCAAAATACATATTAAGATAATTGTATAACTAAAGATCACAATCTTGACTGGTATAGATCCCTTATCGATAATTAAATTGTTATATATAAGTAACCTCATACTGCCGTTTATCTATAATTCAATCACATATATATCACACATTGTTTGTGACTATATATGAAATATTAATCAATTCTAACTAGAAAATCATAGGATGAGTTCTAATCGTATCTGGATGTACAAATGGAGGGTAGATGGTTATCTGTCCAATGCGTTCATGGAAGGGGTGGAGAGTTTTATTCAATTGAGCTCATGAATCTTGCAATGAAGGACTATGGAAAATTGAAGTGTCCTTGTATCATACCACATGTAGAAATCGTAGTTATTGCGATGTCAATGAAATTAAGTTTCACCTTGTTCAAAATGGATTCGAACTTCAGGGGATCCGGCAGGTTCTTCCTCTTCATCACATCGGTACTTGGAAGATATGATGGATTTAGAAGGAGGGACTCCGTCTGAGACCATTCTAATTACCTTGACCGATGTCAATACCTTGAGGGGTACACCCAGTATGCCACTGGATCTCTAGAGGCATGAGGTCATCATCATTTGCAAAAAGTAAATAATTCTATGATAATTTCAAATTCTAATATGTTCTTTATACTAATTCATTTAATAAAATTTTGTTACGTTGCACAGTGACACAAGAAAGGTAAGTGGATATCTTCGAGAGATCCATGAGGCTCAGGTACACACTGACGCGTGGAGACTTTAAAATATCCCTAGATCGCATCGTGCAATGTGGTGGACTGAGTTCCTAGTAATTATCTAACATTTTCATTTTAACATAATGCATGTATATTTTTAGTTGTATTGTAATCATTTTTATTAAATTATTTCATTTTGTAGAAAATATTTCATTGGAATCCGCATAAATATTCAAAAAAGACAATGAAGGACGTATTTGATCAGTATATGAATTATAAGTGGAGCAATCGCCTATACGGGTATAAGAAGACGTGGAGTGGGTAAGGGAAGAAGTCGATGTGCATGGACGAGGATGTTTGGAAGAGGTGACAAATGGAGTGGGATAAGCCTGAGAATAAAGCAAAGTTCGAGCAGGCGAGCAAGAATAGACTAAGCGAGCCCAATAACCCTGATACACGTAAGATCATAAGTAACTTTGATTATACTTAATATTTGTAATTTTAAATCTTAATTAATTAATTAATAATAATTAATTGAAAATTATATAATTAATTGAATACAGTCTATGAAGCGGATAGGGAACCTACTGCATATGAGACTTTGGCACCTGTCATGGAGCAACTTTAGAAAACTCGAGAAAGGGGCACAATGCGGCTAGTAGTCGCTCGCTCATGATTACTTCTGCCTAAACACACTGAAATCAACTGACGATCGGCTAGTACGTCACAATCACACTCGAGGGTGCTTTCGATGTACAACAAAGCAAAAAGAGAAAAATCAACTCGTGCGAATAATATTCAATTATATTAATTATGAAAATTATTACAATATGTAGCAAATTACAAATAATGTTAATGGAGAGGGGGTGTAAGATATTGAAGAAGAAGAAGAAGAAGAAGAAACTTGCTTTAGAGCGACCCCCCATAAAAAGGCTAAACCATAATAAATGGAAAGCTATACGTGGCCATGCCTTAAATGGATGGCGATACATTCGTTGACCTCAAATCTCTCTCTCTCTCTCTCTCTCTCTCTCTGTGTGTGTGTGTGTGTGTGTGTGTGTGTGTGTGTGTTATTATTAATTCATACTAATTGAGGTTATTTATTGGTATATATATGTGTGTGTATTGTGTAAACTATCAATTTGGTATTTTATACAGAGTTTCAAAGATGTGTACAGGAGGCTCGCGATGCATCATAAGACCCGTACGCCGAGTTTGACGAGAATGTGGTTTATCTAGATGTCGTTGGGGTGAAGAAGGGTTAACACCTACTGCTGGGAAAAGTTTGTGGCATCGAGGAGTTTCAAGGACGACAATTCTTTCTCTCAACCCGATAGTTGTGTCACGCAACTCGAGACACAGTTCCACACTTGTCACGAGCATCTTGAGTCGCAACAGGAGCAGCTCCAGGTGTATGAGATCACGAGGTGCGCACGAGCAGATGGAGCTTGAGGCGCGGCTCTAGCAGCTGGTGTAGTGGTATCGCCAACGCAATAGCCAGGTCACAGCAGTCGTCTCATCAGTCTCCTCCATCCCATACTTAGTAACTTTTTAATTGTACTTGAAGAAAATATTTAATTAATTATGTTTATGCTCGATTTTAACGTAAATGGTATATTTCATAAATATTAAATTGCATTTGGAGAAATATTTGTTAAATAGTAGTGTTTTCTTGTTGAACTTTTATTTTGTGTTTTTAAATTATTAGCAGCTACATATGAACAGGTAAAAAATTCAAAATTAAAAAAAAATATCGATGGATGGATATTTTTGATTTAATTAAATATGCCGACAGAGGATGCCCTTCTGCAACTCACTAACAGATAAAGTTGTTGACATATAGCTAGCTTAGCAGAACAAGAGCGGTCATATGCCTGTCAACAACTTGCCCACACCATATTTTTTCGTCGGCAAGCGGTAGGTATATGCTGACGGATACATCGTCCGGCAGCCGAGAAGATTCCTGACAAGCCGGTCGTCGATGTGCCCGTCGCTAACATTATCGATGGGTAACAATATCCGGCGGCGGCGAGTTACCGACGAGGAAAATACCGACAATGCTTATCCCTCGCATTTAGCTTATCGACGATGAAAATCCCTTTTACTGATGGATTTGTCCGTCAGTAATTTGTAATTTTTGTGTAGTGTCCTAGAATCAATAAACAAATAAGTTTATTTAAATATTTTCATATTTCTAATAAGAAATACACATAAAAATTAAAATTAAGTTATTAATTAAATTTTTCCGAGTATAATAACAAGTTTAATCGTAAATCCACTAAAAAGTCTACTCATAAGTTAATGAGCCGAATATAGTTAAGTTTGAGTGGTTCATTTTATTTTAATGAGTCACTCTAAATGAGTTCTAACAGGTTTTTATCGAACCAAAAACCAAATAGCTCGTGAGCAGCTTGGTTTATTTGTAGCTCTAACGTAACAGTAACTTATTTGACTCATATTCCAACAAAAGTGAGATGTTTTAGGACCTATTTGGATTTAAAACTCGTTGATATTTTGAGTCCTGATATTCAGAAATTTGGGTTTTCAAATTTTTGTGAGAATAAGAATTTTGTTTGTTGTAAGATTTAAAATCTTTTACTTTTATCAAAAATGTCAAATCATATTTGAAAAGTAAATAGTATTTTAATTTTAAATTGTATTTTCTAGTGTTTGATTAAAATATGAAAAGGATGATGTATAAATGATAGTATAAAATTGGTATGAAGTGTAAAATATTATTAATTAAGTATTGAAAAAATGATTTTAGAAAATTAAAATTAATTTTCAATCCTCCATATGGAGTAGGATAGCTCAAACACGCCTTTGGCACTAGCAAGTTGAGATAAATTTAAAGTAACATGATGAAGTCTATACTGTTTATGCACTTACTCTTTTTTTTTTTCATATTTATTAAAGAATATTTATTTTATACTTAAGCTATCACATTGAGTTTCATATCAGCCGTAAAATTTATAGATGAATTTATTTTATTACCATAACTACAAATCGATTTTCGAATATATGTGGACCTATTGAACGTTAAATGGTCAGTCCCCACCCCTCAATTTCATATTGTTTGCTATGTGTAAATTGTAAATAATTATGATTCTTCAATTACTATATATAGCTCGGGTCCTCCAAAACATCTAAATTACCATATAGTTTTATGAATTTTAAATATGACCGCCAAAAGACATTCATAAAATAAGAGAACATTGCGTATGATCAATATTCAAATGCTTTGATCATTTGAACGGTCTAAGGGGACATTTTTTACTTTTTATTTATATATTTTAATAGAAAACTACCACAAGAAATGGACCATCCCCTAAATAATGCAAAAAAAGGTGGACCCATCAATGAAAAAGACATTAATAATAAGTGCCCAAATCAACAATCCTTTTGCACATTGTATGAACGATATATATACCAAATTCTTACCCTTTGTTACGTGTACAAGTCAGATAAGAAAAGAAGGTGGGAACAAAAAATAAAAATGACAAAACATAAAAAAAATAAATTTGAGGGGCATATATGTAAAAGGAGGAGAGAATGAGGGGTGGAGAAGTAAGGTTAGGTAGACATCAAAGGCACAAAATGGGCACCTCTAATATTTGTCTACATTTTCATGAGGTGAATGAAATGAATGGTACGTAATTGATGATGAAAAGAAGACTAGTCACATTTATTTTTCTCTATTTCACTCTCTATAATAATTGAATAGTATGTAGAGTAGAATACTATTGTTTAAATTATCCTCACTCTCTTTTCCTTCTATTAAAAATCAATACCATTATCATATAAATGTATGTATATAGTGCGTAAACCTTTTAATTTAATGCAATAATCTACATACCACCACACGTTAGCCGGATCATATTTGGAGATTTTATTGAGCTAGATAAGTTGAATTTTATGGATCTCAAATGTTTAACAATTGCACTTTTAAATATTTTAATAAACGATGAGGGGTTTTATTTATGTAATATATACATAAGCTTGGTCTATTTGTAAAATGTAAGCTTGGTAAAATAAGCTAATTTAGTGATATAATTTCATATACTTATAATAACCTTTTGATTTGATGAGTTATATAAACTCGTGTAGCTTGTTGTTTTTATTAATCTTTTTAACACTTTTTTTTTCTGAGAATTATTTATGTATTTCAAAGAAAAACAACCTTTAATTATGTTATTCACTCTTCATTTATTCATAGGTGTTTTTTTTAATTCGCATTCTACTTCGAAAGTCCTTCGTATATTACAAGATGATTTTACCTCCCTCTTTTAGTGATAAGTAATACGACTCATGCACATCCAGATAATGAGTGTTTGGAATCCATATTATGTAAGGAGACATTGGTTTTGTTAATTTGAATTGAAAGGTGATATAAAATTGGTCTATTTCTGATATCATATCCATAGTTAGCGCATTCACCATAGTTAACAGTTCCAACTCCGTATCAAGGTCACGATCGATATCGTCACTAGCGTCAATATTGTCACTACATTTAAATTTATTTTAGTATTGTGCAATATTTTCAATGGATTGGTAATAGAAATAAGATTAACAATGTTAACATAATTAATCATAGCGATTAACTCAAATTCTATGTACCTCATTCTTTGGGAAGAGGTCAAAGATCTACTCCCCTTTTGTGTTTATGAGAGAGAGAGATGGGGTCATTAATATGGCTAATTCTTGTTAAAAAAATATTAAATTTATTATTATAAATATATACTCACTATCTTGTATTTTGAGCTAACTTGTCAAATGAAAATTTCAAAATGTATTTATTTATATACCATTTCAAATTTTAATTTCTCAGTTAATTTATCAGCCATAGCTGATCTTTTTAGTTATTAATTTAATTTATTAGCTTTATTAGTCAAATATCCAAAAATTTTGACAATTTATACTAAGCAACTTGGAGTAAGGTAAATTAGTACATGTTTTGTTTCTCACTCTATATGTATATATGTGTTGTGTGTGTATATATATGTGTGTGTGGTTGCTAACCCTAGAAAATAATTTATTTTTTTACCAGTGTTTGTTTTATGGCTGTGCTTCGCTGGCTGTGGGCTTTGCTAGCTGTTTGAGAGATGCTTTTCTCACTATGCCTCTAAATTTACGGCTCTTATTAAGTCCTTTTCTCTCTTTCACACAACATTTGAACGTGCACAACCTTTTTTCTCTATTTATATTATACTAAATGTTTCTAAGCTCTAAGTCGTGAAAAAAAAAATTTACTAGTAAAAACTAAATTAAAAATACGCGCATCCATTTCTACAATTCAGAATTTTTTTTTAATAATAATGATCTGATCTCTGTTAGAAAAAATTACAGCCAATTGCCAGTGTGTCACATGGACACAGCCAGAATGAACATTAATAATAATTTTTTAAAAATGTAAGATTCAAAAAAAAAAAAAAGTCAAATTAAAAAGTTGGGGAATAATGAAATTCTTTTTATAATTTCACTGACCAGCTAAAGGCATGAACTGTACATGATTGTGCCCACTATTTAATGTAAGAAAAGACAGTAAAATATTTATGATCCCAATGAGTAAAGTTAATTAACCTAGTATATTACAACTGCCAAGTGTATTTTTCCTAGTATTTAATTTGAATTGGATAGATTCTAGTAAGCAGAAAGAATTTTTCTAATCAGTGTGTATGGCTGTAAGCGAGTATGTTAGATCCGTGATAACCCTAGAGATGTGATTAATTATAATTAATTATTATATACAAAGGAATAAGTTGGCATTATTTTTTTAATTAGGGGAAACGTGTAACACTGTATGTAATCATCGAGTTAATTTAAATAGCTCATGATAATGCCAGTTAAATAAATTGCATTAAAGCAATTTTTTTTATTTTTTTTGAATTTACATAAAGAAAGAAATAAGAAACTGGTATGAGTTGGATGGTGATGGAATGTCAATTTCTTTGGAATTGACAGCAGCACCAATATAAATTTAATTTCACATTATTAGAAAGGATTGTAAAATTGCAGTATAAACTCAATATCTCTTATTTGTTATTTGATTGCATATCATTAAAATAATTTTTTAATTTTTTCAAATTGCAATCTGTAGCATTACATTTTTTTTTCCTGCGTGCGGCGGGAATTACCTACCAACTCCAATCAATTAATTACTTAAGTGTCGATTATAATTTAATAAATTATGAAAAGCCATCTCAAATTTACCCACGGAACGTGCCTAACACCCGCGCCAGAGTATATATTTATTTATTTATTCGACACCGTATATATATAATTATATGTTTCGATTCCTTTAAATGCATCTTGCTAAAAAAATGGACTTGAAAATTTACCCTTTATGGCCAAGGAGATCTTATCCGTAGAGTGAGAATATAAATTCAAATCCGAGATCGAATCTCACTCGTGTATATTATTTATATCGATCACCGCCTCCTTCTATTTGGATTCAAAAATTTTAACTAGAGTTTTTATTTTTTATTTTTTATTCGGTAAATAAATCCCATCGATAAAAAAGGGAACATACAAAGTATGTGAGTACTACAAAACACGGAAAAAAAAATGCGATACGTAAAGAAATAGGTTGAGGTAATTCGGGGGAGTCGAAGCTCCCCCAAATGGAAAACGCGTCCTGACCTAATTCAAGTCCCGCAAAAACTACAAAATAAGCATTATCTAACTACGCTCACAATAAAACATAATGCGCAAAAAAAGAAGACTACGTCGGCTTCAAATCCCTTTTGCGTGCTTAGCAATTGAATCAGCCGGTGTGTCTTCGAAATCCTCTGGCAAATATTCAAACGGGTTATTCATTTTTTTTGTCCATTTTTCCCCGTTGCGTTGGTACTCTTTTGTGTGCAGCTTGATTTTTGCTAGTTGAGACCACCATGTCCCAACGCTACTCGTTACTCGATGGTGTCGGATTGGCCAAACCTTTGCCCCCATCCAGCGTTTGTTGATCAGCACTATGTGTTGGCCCATTTTAAGTGGAATGCTCTAAAATGGTTGGGTCTAGTCTATTCGGTAGAAATATGTGCATTCTTACCTCGTGCAGCAGGTTTAATGGGTTTAAAAACTTGCCCGATCGCTTATTGTTGTGGCCTGAACATTCTGGCCGCTTGTTATTGGGGTCTGGATGGCACAGATGGCCCAGCGACATGTTCCATACCACTGGGAGAACCTATATTATCCATCGATGTGTGATGTCCACGAAAAGTTTGGCTACTATTAGTCGAATTGAACAATCTCGTTGCTCTTCCACGAACAATGTCGGGTGGATCATGGCATGAGGAGTTCGATGATCAAGTCAGAATCTTGATGAAAAATAGATATATAAATCAATTTAGCATAAAAAATATGTATAGAGTAGAATATATAATATGTAAGAAATAGGGCATGTGTCCTAGAGTTTTCAATCCATCCCACCATAAAACACGTCATAACAAGTTCTCCAAACACCGACATCATTCCAATTTTACTATTCAAATATAACTTAGCTACGACGGGTTCAGATTAAAGCGTGAATTATCTACGTATGAGCAAAATCAATATGAAAATTCAAGTCAAACTTATCAAACTATGAGGTTCATTTAGTTTGATTTCTCATGCAAACGATTTCAGTTCAGTTTTGAGAAATAAAATTTAGATTTTTGGGTTCGATCTTGGGTGACAAAAAGTGCGATTTTGACCGAACCGCACCAAACCAAACCGATTTGTGCATTTCTATTATATTTTTAATTTTTATTTTAAATACCTATCAAATGTGTTGAATAGTGGTACTTTTATTGATAAATATGAAACTTACTATTGTTCATTTAAATACAAAATCGATTAAACGAATCGAACTGCACCGTTATATTCGGTTCGGTGTTGTTCAATTTTTGAAACATATGTGGTGCGACTCTCGATAATTTTTTTTTTCAAATTTTTTTTTCAGTTTTTTGCAATTCGGTTCGGTTTTGGGTCGAATTGGTCGTTTTCTCAACCCTAATCGAACATGTGAGTTATTTTAAATGTCATATCAATGTGCAACGAGTGATTCCTCAAAATTTGATCCTTGATTGTTTTAGCTTTCTCTTGTGAATATGTGGGAAATTGATAAGAACTAAACTTGGGATTGGGTAATTTTCTTAGTTTAAAATACTATAAAGTTTTTAAATTATAAAAAAGTTATATATGTTTTAAAATAATTATAAATACCCTTAATAGGAAGATAAAGAAAACTAATGTCCTTAATTACATGAATTAAATATAACACTTGCCCTTTTAAATTTGATACACGATCAACCTATATGGTTCTTTCCTTAATTTTGAGATTTTCCAGCTCCCGGGGTATATTTCGTAACTATCCATTAATTTCGTTGTTTCGAGTTCATGCACAAATACAAATGTGCACACAAATAGTCACTCGAATCTCACCACTTCTTGTTTTTTACCCGATATGAAAAAAATCAATCAGTATAAAAACTTGGGTGAAATCTCTGTAATTTTAATTATTCCCATTATGGAGAAAATCACCATTTACAAAGGAGCCATGCTCATTATATAGATGCATAAAATATAACAAAATTCCAAGGATCTAAAAATGACATCGTTTGTACTTATTAATAAAACGACACAATTTTGCCTTCCATCTATTTATATAATTAGAAATAGAAACATGTAATGTAACTTTATGCTGAAGTCTCAGCAGTACATGCTGCGACCTCAACCATGCTAAGACCTCAACCTCAGCGACCTGAGCAACCTCATGCTGAGACCTCAACCTCAGCGACCTGAGCGACCTCATATTTCATCAACCCCCCATCAAGTTGGAGCATGATGAAAATCCATCATGAACAACTTGGACACAAGTAGAAGAAATTGTCCACAGGGTAAGATCTTTGTTAAAAGATCAGCGAGCTGATGCGCAAAAGAAACATGGCGAAGCAAAACAAACACCTCCTTGTACTTGTCCCGAACCACATGACAATCAACTTCTAGATGTTTGTTCCGTTCATGAAAAATAGGATTGGCGACAACATAGATCACCGCTTGATTATCACACCACAAAGGTATAGGTACAATAGGTGACAGATCAAGGTCGCAAGCTAAAGGGAAAATCCAGAGTAGCTCACAGACGGTAGCTCCCATTACTCTAAATAGGATTGGCGACAATATAGATCACCGCTTGATTATCACACCACAGTGGTTTGCTTCTTACTTTTCCAAGAAATTAAGCAGGAGCCCAGTAATACATAATAACATATGATCGACTGTTAGAAGATTTTTAGTGGTGTTGAAAGTATCAACGGGTTCATAGCTTGGTATTATCGGAATTCGATTCAATTGAAGGAATCAAGGTGTTTTAAACTTGTAAAGTAAAGGAAAATGAAAATAAAGCAATTAAGCTAACTAAAATATCCTAAAAATCGAAATATCAAGTGGGTAGAATGCCTCGGTCGTGTGCCATCAATGGAAATGCAAAGAGAAAATGAAAATAAGCAAGAAAATGCAATGTTTCACCAAGTACAAGCATGCAAGCACAAGGTACAACAATGCATAAAAACTCAAATAATGCAAATAAGCAAAAATTAAAAGTATGAATGGATAAAACAATGAAAATTGATGAGAAAGTTTAAAACTTTATGAAAGACAACAAGCAAAAAGCATAGATCTGGGATTAAGCATGAAACAAAGTATGAAAATTAAATTGCAAATAAAGCAAGTGAAAAACTCAAAATCAAGACGATGCAAGACTCGATCTATGATCTAGATGTGTGACTCAACTAGATTCCATAGATGATTCACAAGATCAAGCATAAATTCTAATACCTAAGTTAAAAAGCATAAAACAAATGAAGAGCAAAGCATGGAATTAAAAGAAAGCTTACTAGAATTAAAGAGATAATCCAAAAGCTTGATTGAAATTGCAAGGAATTAAAAATCCAAGAGAGTACTTGAATCCTTCTTGAGCTTACAAACCCAAGACAAAGCTTGAAATTAAATCTAGAGAGAAAATAATCCTAAACCCAAGTTTGGGTTGGGAGGAGGTGTTTTTTACAAAATAAGAGTAAGACTCTATTTATACTAGATTAAATTAGGGGTAAATGGGTCAATTATGCCTTATAAGCTTGGATGTCCCAGGTTTGACCAATTTTGACCCAAAATGGTCATTTTAGACCATTTGGGTTGAGTTGGGCTCGATTGGCTCGACAGTTTTGCGAAGTGGCTCAACATGGGCCAAGATGGCTCGGCGCTAGGCGGGAGTGGCCGACAGGTCTCGACGGCTGTTGGCAGGAGCTTGCGGGCGTGGCCGGGCGGGCTCGGCAGGTGTTATGCGCAGCGGCGTCGACGGTCGTCGGTCGACGCACCATGGATCGACGCTTACAGAGAGCAGCGTCAGCCTTGCGTCGATGCATGGTCGACCGACGCGGGTGTGCTCGGCAGGTATGGCGCGTAGCGTTCGACAGCTGCGCCCCGACTCACCTTGGCTCGAGACAAATCAAGCCAAGGGCCAGTTTTCACCTTCTTTTCGATTTCTTGTTAAAATCTAGCAAAAATAACACACATCCACAAATTAATTGAGCCCATTTAACCATATTAAGTATAAAATCAAGAAGAAACACAAAAGGCAATAAAACGAGAAAACAACCTAATAACCTAACGAAACTCGACTCAAAACTACTAAAAATGACACTAAAAACTAATTAAAAATATTAGAAAAAATACAATAATTACATGCAAAACATCGACCTTCTGGTATCTTTGCAAGTTGCCCAATTTGCATCACAGTAGGCCTCAAGTTGCAGTGAAGAATCAGCTGAGTAAAAAAGACCAAGAGAGCGAGTGCCATTTAGATATCTCACAACATAAAGGGCAACTTACTAATGAGAGGTAAAAGGATTATTCAGAAATTGACTGAGTTGCTGAACAGCATAAGTAACATCAACTCTGGTTAAATTTAAATATAACAATCTGCCTATCAATCATCTATTCTGTGCTGGATCATCCATAGGTTCACCATCAAATCCAGTAAGTTTGAGTCCTTGAGGGAAAGGAGTTGGTATAGTTTAACAATCCTCTAGTCCCATGTCTGCAAGAATATCCAAAATGTATTTTCTCTGACAGAGATAGGTCCCTTTACTTCCTCTAGCAATTTCCATTCCTAGGAAAATTTTTGCAAAGCCAAGATCCTTAATAATAAATACAACATCCAAATGTGTCTTAAGGGAATGACTCATTATCTCATTGGAACTAGTGATAAAGATATCATCCACGTATATCAGCATTGGTACAAAACCTTCAGAAGAGTGGTTGGTAAATAGACAATGATCCAGCTTGGATTGAACTAATCCAAAAAGGACTAACTTCCTGCAGAGTTCATTATTCCATTCCCTGGAAGCTTGTTTAAGGCCATACAAACTCTTGGTTAGTCTGCATGCATCACCTTTTTTGACCCTTGAATATCCTGGAGGAGCTTTCATCTAAACCTCTTCACTAAGATGTCCATGCAGAAATGCATTATTGACATCCAATTGATACAGTGGCCATTTATGGACAGTTGCAACTACCACCAAAAATCTGACTGTGATCAGCTTTACCACAGGGGATAAGCAATCAAAAAATCTATTCCCTCAATCTGATTGTAATCTTTAGCCACCAACCTTGCCTTATATCTTTCTACCTCCCCATTGGCCTTTCTTTTCACCTTATGCACCAATTTTCATCTAATAGCTTTCTTTTCAGGTGGTAGAGGAGCAATAACCCAGGTATTATTCTGCTCTAAAGCTGCCAGTTCTTCATTCATTGCTTGTACCCAATTAGGGAACATACAAGCCTTTTCATAGGTCGCAGGTTCCTTGTATGTAGCAATGTTGGCAAGGAATGTGACAAAAGCATAGGCAAGTTGCATAGGCTGATGCAGAACTGGTGTGGCTGCGGACTGAAAAATGTAATCATCATGCCATCTAGGTCGCACATGATCTCTTGTACTTCTTCTAATATTTGCAACCACATCTGTAGGGGGCTCATCAATATGAACATGTTCATCTTCAGATGGTGTCTATCTGCAGACATGTAGAGGAGAGAGATCGCAATCAGGAGTGACAGTCTTATCCTGAAGGGGGGAAAAACATCTTCTTGAAAGACAACATCCCTAGAGATTAAGACAGTGCAAGTGCTCATATCATATAAGAGAAACCCTTTATTTCCAATCACAAATCCCAAGAAAATGCATTTTTTTACCAGCTATTCAGCTTTGATTTGTGAAGATGAATGTTTGCTGCATAGGCTAAGCATCCAAAAGGCTTAAGTCTGTCATAATCAGCCACTGTGCCATGCAGTCTCTCATAAGGGGTAGTCCAATTCAGTCCAGAAGTTGGCAATCTATTTATGATGTAAGTAGCAGTCAGGACAGCATAGCTCCAAGATTTTTGTGGTTGAGCTGACTGAAACAATAAAGATCTTGCGACCTCCAACAAATGTCTGTGCTTCCTCTCTACTATACCATTCTGTTGTGGGGTTTAAACACAACTACTTTGATGTATTATTCCATTCTCCTTAAAAAAGGATTGGCATTCATGACTCATGAATTCTGTTCCATTGTCACTCCTGATTCCTTTAATTTTAAATCCAAACTGAGTATGCACCACTGCAGCAAAAGTTTTAAGCAAACTGGCTGCCTAACTCTTATTATTCATCAATATCACCCATGTATTTCTGTTGTAATCATCCACTATTGTTAAAAAATAGGGGGTACCTGTAAGAGTAGACTCCTTGCATGGACCCCATATATCAATGTGAACAAGTCAAAAACCCTTTTTGTCTGAATTGAACTGGTTGGAAAAGGTTGTATGTGTTGTTTAGCCTTGAAACAAACATCACATGATTTCGACTTCTGCATAACCTCAGCAGTGATGGAGCTCTTCAGAAAAGGAACATGTGAGAGAGTACTAGGACATGCATGTCCTAGGCTTTTGTGCAAAATCTCAATCTCTGTGGTGCAGATATTTGCAGACAAAATTGGCTGACCATCCAAAATATATAATCTTCCTGACAATCTCCCTTTCACCAATACTTCAGCAGTTTTAGCATCTTGCAATATGCATTGAGCAGCATCAAAAATGCATTTCAACTTTGAGTTGTTACATAGTTGTGCAACTAATAGCATATTATATTTGAAAGATGGAATGTACAAAACATCAATGAGAGACACTTTATCACTGATGTGTACATTTCCAGACTTAGTGCTCCCATCTGGCAAGTACTCCATAACTGGATTGTTCAACTCACTCAAGTCAACCATGAGCTCGACATTGGTGCACATGTGTCGACTAGCTCCTGTGTCTATCACCCAAATGTCTTTATTTACATCTTCAATCATGGTAAGAGCATACTGCTTATCAGTTTCAACAGTGTTTCCAACAAAGTTTACATGATAACCTGCATCATGCAAATTCAACCCTCCATTTCCACTATCAGGTTTCTGATTTAACAGCTTGCGGCCTCTTTAGCTAGTGTTGATATATCTGCAGCTCCATCATTTATAGTTGGTTGCTCTTGAGAACCAACCACATTCGCATGAATTACCTCCTTCTTACCTTTTAATTCTTTGAACCAATCAGGATATCCATGTAATTTGAAGCATCCTGACCTATCATGTCCACTTCATCCACAATGATCACATTTCAATTCGCTCCTCTCCTCTTTATTCAGCTTTTCAGACCCTTTCATTTCATCCCCATTCCATTGTCCTGTTTGAAATTTTCCTGAGCTTCTTCTTCTAAAAACATCGATCTAACAGCCATAGTCATATTGTGAACTGAATCTCTATTATTTGATTGCACAACTCTCTGTCTCTCAGCAGAGAGGATCATGGAATATGCCTTGTTGACAGTAGGCAGAGGATCCATCAGTAACATTTGGTTTTTCACGTTATCGTATACTTCATTTAATCCCATCAAAAACTGCATTAATTTTGTCTGCATTTCCTATTCAGTAATGGTATTTCCAACATCACATTTGCACACTAGGTGCGGCACCAGACAAGCGTACTCATCCCATAATTTCTTTAATTTTATAAAATATATCATCACAGTATCATTTCCTTGTTTCAAGTTTGATATGTCTCTCTGTAGCTGATAAATCAGAGGTCCATTACTTTCCCCAAATCTCTGACATATATCGTCCCATAAATCTTTAGCAGAATCTTCGCATATGGACGCATCTACTATATCCTTTGACAGAGAATTTAAAATCTAAGAAATCACCATCCAATCAACATTTTTCCATTGATCATAACCAGGACTATTTAGATCTGGAATTTCTACTAATCCATTTATGAACCCTAATTTTGTCTTAGCTTCCAACGCAATCATCATCGATCTTTTCCATGCTAGAAAGTTTGATCCAATTAATGGATGAGTGACCAGAGTCATACCTGGATGATTCGACCCGTGTAGAAACAACGGATCATCATCTCGATTTTGAATCTGCCTTGAGCTTGAACCGGTCTCCGACATCAAAGCCGGCCAAGCTAAGCTCCTTGAATTTTGCATGGTTAATCAAGTCGAAATTTGATAAACAGAGTTTGAATCTAAGAAAAAATTAATCAGAAATCACTTTTGGATCGAATTTTTGCTCTGGATACCATGAAAAAAAATTAATCAGTAGAAAAACTTGGGTGAAATCTCTGTAATTCTTATTATTCCCATTATGGAAAAAATCACCGTTTACAAAGGAGCCATGCTCATTATATAGATGCAGAAAACATAACAAAATTCCAAGGCATCTAAAAACAACATCGTTGTACTTATAAATAAAACGACACAGTTTTGTCATCCATCTATTTATACAATCAGAAATAGAAATATGTAATGTGACTTTATGCTGAAGTCTCAGCAGTACATGCTGCAAATCTCAACGATTTCATCCATGCTGCGACCTCAGTGACCTCAACCATGCTGAGACCTCAACCTCAGCGACCTGAGATCAACCTCAGCGACCTCAACCATGCTGAGATCTCAACCTCAGCGACCTGAGCGACCTCTTATTTCATCACGATGTTTCATCTGAAATTACATTATATTGTGTGAACTTAATAGTCTTGTACATGTAATATTAAGGGGGATTATTATATACATGTTAGATAAAAAATACTTTGTTTCCTTGTACGTGGATAAGAAAACTATTTTTTCCTCTTAAATGGGTTGAAATACCCTTATTTTTTCCCTAATCCACCCAATCCCACCTAATTCATCTTCTTCCCGATAAACGTTCAATTTGAAAAGAAAAAATAAAATTGAAAGTTTTCAATCCCAAATCCTGGACACCACCTCCACTGAAAATTCGGTCACTACCACCACCTAAGGGTCGCAAATTAGGTTATCATACCGCAGCTGTGTTGCACTATCGTGTTTTCATGTTTTTTATTTTATTTAATCATAAATGTAACAGTAAAAGTAAATCTAACTATATTTAGAATTCTGTACTTTTCTTGTCGTGCTCCTTTTCATTTCATGTCATGCTGTGCCTTATTGTGTCTTTGTCTATCTATATCTATTATCGTATCGTGTTCGTGTCATGTCAGTCATTGCCGCTCCTACCACCACCTTCACTAAAGATTTGACCGTCACCACTACTGTAAACATGCAAGTCACCACCTCTACTGTCAATCTGCCCACCACCACCACTGTAGATACACCGCCATGAACCTTGTTATACATAATTCACAATTTAAAAAGAACACATGACTTCCCGATATGGAACTCACGTTATTTTTTCTATCATCGGGAACTAATTGGTTCGAACTCAAAAACTCATGAAAATAGATTATTATCATCTTGTTAACTCAATTTTCAAGCTAAATTCACATCAATTAACAAGCATAATAAATATTTCAAATAAGCGATTTTCGTGACTTTAATCCTTCATAAAGAAAACTTTTGTTGTGAAATGTAAGGGATTGGGGAAGGAGATGATTAATTTCAATTTCAATTTTTAGTTTTCAAATCATATGCATGTGGGATGGAAGAAAGAGATCAATGGGGTGGGTGGGTTTATTTGAAAAGGGGTGAATGAGTTTTTTTTTTAATTATTATTAAATTGAATTATATTTTGGTCGGTTCACACATAGTAAAAAGAGTTTTCTTATGTGTATTAGGAAAAATAGTATGTGTTAAAAATGTGTGTATAAATATACATTCTCCCTAACATTATTCTAATTGTGTGTGTGCTAATTTAACACTCGTGTGTTATATGAAATTTATCAAAAAATAAATTTAAAACTATTCGTGATAATTACAAAGTCTTAAATTTAAAAATAAAAAATTTGAAAGATACCGTATACTCAACTCTTCTGTACCGATGTCTAACCACTATTTATTAACTACTATCTATTGTTAAATACTTTCATATTTTAATATTTAGATTATAACTTTATTTACATACTTAGAAATATCAAAAGTTGTCACATTATGTCTAATCTCTACTAATTAACTATTATTATTAAATACTTTTGTATTTTAGGGAGGTTTATGGTACATTCAATGTATCATTTTCATGTAGTTGTAATCATTAGATCATTTCACTATTTAAGTAGTGGGGCGGATCAATGGAACGCAATACAAGGGGCATGGTACATATAATGTATCATAGAGGTTTGCTATATTTTGATGTTGAAATTATATTCGTCAATAACTTTTATTTACATATTTAGAAAAATTCAAAAAAATATCATATTATCAACTCATGTCACATTGTACAACGTCTAACCTATATTATTTCATTATTATTAATAATTTATATTTTTTATATTTAGAGTGAAAATAATATTTAGTTACATACATAGAATATTGCAAATAACTTGTAATTTACTTATGTTTTATGAAATCCTAAACGAACATATTCATATCCTATATGTATGCCTAAGAAGTTTCGCGTTGACTTGTAATTTTCTTGTGGTTCAAATACTTACTTGGCGAATTTTGGAGATTTGAAAACTTAATAAAATATAGAAATTCTAATATTTAGCTAATTTATTATATTTTATGTATATTTTGCCTAACCTATATTTTTTTTCTTTTAGTATGTTTTGTCTAATTTAGTTTTTTTCTAATATAAAAATATAAAAAGTCATAAATAATTAAAAAGTTTTAAATTAGTTATCTTAATTAAAAGATATAATACTGATATGCTAATGTTAATTACAAAAAACTTAATATGAATATAATCTAAATAAGTTGTATTTATAAGAAAAGGTTGAAATAATTTTATTTTTAGAATTTCAAATAAAATATAACTAAATTACGAGTTATTTACAATAACCTAAGTATGTAACTAATTATTATTAACAAACTCAATATAAACATAAAAAATATCAAATTATATATTAGTAATTAATAAATATTGACGGATTTAATCTTAACATTAAAATGTAAAATTATTTAATAATAATATTAATTAATTAATAGAGATTAAAAACGGATTGAGAATTTGACAGCTTTTGAATTTTTATACGTAAATAGAATTATTAACGAATTTAAACAAAATATTGAAATATAAACTATTTAACAATAAAAAATAGTTAATAAATATCGTTTAAATATTGATACAATACACGAGCAGAGAATACGATATTTTATGAATTTTGAATTTTTTTGATTTAAAAATTCTATGATTATCACGTATATTTTTCATATTTATTTTTCAAAAATCTCGTAAAACACACAACTATTTATTTTATCATATTTATTTTTCATATATATATATATATATATATATATATATATATAAAATACGAAAAAATTGTATTAGAAAAACCACGTGTGCAGAAATTAGTGGGGAACAAGCTGAAAAATAAAGACACTTTGCAAAAACAAGGATTATGTAGTCTTTTTACAGCAAATAAATGCTTAAAGGGGTCCTCTCTTTTTTTACATTCCTTTCATCTACATATATTCCCACTATAATGGGCAACAAAGTATCTAACATGCCACATGCAAAATTATCAACAATAAGAATAACACAATCATTAACTGTTACATCCCACATAGAAATATACAACTATATATACTCACAAATCTTTTCTTTCTATTTCTATTTTTCATTTTACGAGAAATTTATACTAAAAAAAAAATAAAGAATAAATAAATAAACTGAGCATATACCTACACGTGGAAACAAAATGCTTTTGTATTTTTGCATGTATTATTAGATGGAAGCAATAAATCAATGTCCCCAACTACTAGTTAAGTACTATTTGGGCTGGTGACATGGACCAATATGAATTGTCTCATTTAAATATTATTTATAACGGCCCATCTAGAAAAAGTTACATTTACACAAAAGGTTAAATTGAAAATGGTAGGCATGTGAATATAGACACAAATCATGTGTCATCCATGTGGATTAAATCTTTTCTTTTCTTTCTTTATTTTATTTTATTTTTAGCAGCCACCAAGTTGATTCCTTCACATTTTATACAGCGTCTCTCTCTCTCTCTCTTTTTTTTTTTTTTTTTTTTTTTTAAAGATAAATGATAATCATAAATAATAACTAGTATTGTTAAAAAATTTTCGGAACCCACGAACAGATATATTTAATTATATATTAATCAGGTGGCAATCATGAATATGAATAATCAAATCAGTCATGGTAACTATAATGTATATATATGAGAGATTTTAATGTAGAATTTAATTCAACTATATTAGTTACATAATCAATACAACTGACTTTTATTTTGACGTCGATGGCTCTTCTTTAATTATATATTAATTATATGACGAATATACGGCTCATCGTATTAAAAAAAATTTAAAATAAAATCATTCAATTTAACTTGAGTTTGAATTACAATCTGCGTACATTATTACCACGGCAAGTGCATATTGAATGGTTCGTATTCATGAGTTATGAAGGACGCCTGATTTTGACATTTGCATATATAATAATGATGGGCCTTTTAATTCAATTTATTTATTTTTTCGATCACAACTAATCATAAAAATATGTTATTACTTATTAGTGTAGCATTAATTTGATCCATTTTAAATGGACTCGTCTGAAGTAGGTTCAGGTTAGAGGTTGGATTCAATAGAGTTCTTTTATCACTCTTTGACCATATATGGGATAGCCAAGATTCTGGTTTGCGGCAAATTATTATTATTATTATTTATTATTATTATTATTATTATTATTATTTTATTTTGTTTCAACCATCCTCGTGCAAGGAATTTTAAAAATTAAAATGATATTGTAAAAGGAAGAAATGGTAAATTATACAATTAATTTGGATGTATAGTGCATAGTGCACCGAATTTTCACTTTAGTGCCAAATGTGATGAATATAAATGTTTGTATAATGAATTTGATTATATTGAAAAATATATTATAGGTATATGATAATTATGGAAATTTTATGTGATGAATATATGAATTTTTTGTTATAAATATTAATGGTACGTGTGATGATTATGTATATTTTGTATTAAATATTTATAAGAGTAGATGAATGTTGTGCTTATTATATATGTATGTATTTTATGTGTGATGAAAGTATAACTTAAGATGAAATACAATTTTCAATATAGCCATATTTAATCACATGGAGTTAGATGCACCAAGCAATGTGAATCCAAGTGCTTATTATACCTTTCAGAAAAAATCATGCAAAACTGAATTTTAATTGGGTCAAGCCTTTCTTAATTTTCTAATTGATCTTTTAAAGTTTTAACCCATTTTTATTTGTTCGTGTTGAATTTAGGATGACTTTCAACCTAAACTAAACAGCCACCTCCAACACCCATAGTCTGAGAATGCTAAATAATAATAATAATAATAATAATAATTATTATTATTATTATTATTATACAATAAATCGTTGATTTGAATACTATTACATGCTTTAAAAATATATTAATTGAGGGGAGTGTATATTGTGCACGAATTTTTCTATAAAACCAGATAGGGCTCCGTTATTTATAAAAAAATGAAGAAAAAAAAAAGAAAAAAAATGATTAATGACTCAGATGAATGTCATATCATTTATAGGGCTCCATAATGGAGCCCTATCTGGTTCTACAGAAGAACTGTGTATATTTATCACTCGTTATTTATATATTTATGATTAGTGTTAAAAAGGTTGGAATTGTGTGTTTAATATACAAACATATGTAATAATGAATATAAAACTGAGTTCATGGTGGTTCCGACACCCGATGATATAAATTGTCCATCTGAGGCTTGATTATAAAAGTATATTAACATTCTTAATATACTTTTGAGTATTTGCAAGTAAATTTGATTGTGATTAATTTGAAGTGGCATATCAAATATGTTATTTCTTAATGGATTTTTGAACATATAAATTATTATGGCATTGAGCTAGCAACTACAAGTATAGAATGTCTAATTAATATCAATTCCAAATAGACAAAATACATAATTATAAAAAATTATCCTTAAGATTTAACCTAATTAAAACATTAATTACCAATATGCAAATTCACACTTATGCATGGTATAAAAATACAACTCACAAGTTTTGCCTTTTCTTTTATTTTTTATCAAATATTTCTTATTGACGGTGCAATTTAATTGTAAAATTAAAACAAGTATGTAATTGTCATTTTGAAAGATAGACGGCTTTATAACGGTATTTATAACTAACCCTAAACGAAAATATAATTGTACTTAGCAAACAACAGCTCAGACCTTTAAAAATGTCATATAGTAGTCGTACTTATGATTTGTGTGATTAACCTCGCTTTTACTTCACCTTAATGCAATAATTAATACTTTTGATCTTTTTTTTATTATTATTATATAAAACAACTTATCTCTTTTTTTTTTCTTTTTCCTTTTTTGGTTGGGGTAGTGTAATATACAAGATTTGTGTGATTAGCAGAGGTATGCAACCATGTGAGAGACTTAATTGCACAATTAAATGGCAATTTAAGAAGAAAAAAGAAAGAAAGGTGAAATAGCTGTTTCCAAGTAGAGAGAGTTAATACGAAAACATGGGAGCATGTGAAGTTGCTTGCAAAATCATGATTGTAAGTAAACCACATGCAACTGTTTGTTAATGTAGGTATTGCGCAGCTTAAATTAGGTTAGAATAAGATGCAAAATGGTAATTGCCAGGCTACTTATTATTCACTTCATTACAATTACACATCTAATAATAATAATAATTATTATTATTATTATTGTTGTTGTTGTTATTATTGTTGTTGCAGTAAAAAGAGAGTGAAGTTTCACATTAATGTTTGATAGAGAGACCAAATATTTTTGGAAACACAACGTAAATCAATCATAAGATGAGAGATGAATAAAAGTAAAATCTAAATAATCCCTAAATTTATTTTCTTATAAAACTAAAATAAAGAAAGAATCTTAAAATATATTATATACATTATGTTGATTATTCGGGCAATAAATTAGTGGGATGAGCTTTGTAATGTTAAGTTTTATCACCACTATATATTGATGCAAAATTTTCTTAATATATGTGTCATCCGAACTTAATATTTACCTAATTTTATATTTTTCTTAATTAGTCTTTTTTATTATTATATGTTGCCTAATTTGATATTTTTTTTACTATACTTTATATAATTTAATATTTTTTTTATTATCCTAATATAAAAATATAATAAGTCATATATAATTAGTAAGAATATAAAATTATAAATTTAATTAAAAAATTTGAATTTTGAAATTAAATTAGTTGTATTTATAATAAAAAGTTAAATGATTTTTATTTTTGGAAGTAAAATGTTCTATATGGGTAAATTACGAATTATTTGCAATAGTCTAAGTATGTGACTAAATATTATAAAAGAAAATCAATTTAAACAAACAATATATATACACACACACACACACACACACACACACATATATATATATATATATAATTATAATTAATAAATATTGATTAGACACTGGTACAATGCGACACGGGTTGAGAGTACATCATCTTTTGAAATTTTTAACTATGTAACTAATAATTGTTAACAAATTTAATCTAAATATTTTAATATAAAATTACTTAATTATTATTATTATTATTATCAAATAGAGATTAGACAGAGGTTAAAATCTTGACATCATTTGAATTTTTTCTAAATATGTAAATAAAATTCTTAATAAATTTAATTTAAATATTAAAATATAAACTATTTAATAATAAAAATAATTATAAAAGACTTGGCACGTACAAGACACGAATTGAAAATACATCCTTTGGATTCTTTTATTTTAATTAAAACTCTGTAATTATCACAAATATTCTTTATATTTCTCTTTTGATAAATCCTGTGCAATACACGGGTATTAAATTATTATAACAAAAATTATGTACAGTCTTCCTTCCCTATGTGTCTGCTTCGCATGCTTCATTTAGCAAATAAAAATATTTGGTGCTTCAATTGCTTATATGTCATACGAATCTAATATCTACATGATTTAATATTTTACTTTTATTATATTTTTCCTATTTAAATTTTTTTCTTTTATTATATGTTGCCTAGTTTGATATATTTATTTTATTATATATGTTGTCCAATTCAGTATTTTATTTTTATTTAATTCAATATTTTCCTTTTATTCTCCTAATATAAAATATAATAAACTATATATAATTAGTAAAACAATTTAAAGTAGTATCTGAATTAAAAGAAAATTATATGTGAATTAATCATAATTAAAAAAACATGATCATGAAAACAGTTAAATGAGTTGTATTTATTATAAAAGTTGGAATAATTTTTATTTTGGGAATTTTAAATAGTCTATGTAGTTAAAATTACGAGTTATTTGCAATAGTTTAGTATGTGACTAAATATTAGTAATGAATTCATATTAAACATAAAGATTTATATAATAATAATTGATAAATATTGATTAGACACTGGAACAATGCGACACGGGTTGAGAGTATGTCATCTTTTGAATTTTTCTAACCATGTAACTAATAATTATTAACTAATTTAATATAAATATTAAAATATAAAATTATTTAATAATAATTAATTAATAGAGACTAGACACAGGTTGAGAATGTGTCATCTTTTGAATTTTTTGAAGTATGTAAATAAAATTATTAATAAATTTAATTTAAATATTAAAATATAAACTTAGTCAATAATAACAATAATTAATAAATAGGTTTGACATGTACATGACATGAATTAAGAATACATCATTTGAATTTTTTATTTTTAGATTTAGAACTCTTTAATTATCACAAATATTTTTTATATTTCTCTTTTGATAAATCTCATGTAATACACGGGTGTTAAACTAGTACACACACACACACACACTATTTTAACACCCGCATATTATGTGAGATTTGAAAAAGAGTAATAATCATTAAAAATACAAAAAGAATAATACTGAAAATGGTACATACAAATGTATATTAATTATTCTATTTATAGGAAGATTATTTTTCAGAATAAGTAGTTCTTACACACAATCAGAACATTATTTGTTCTAATTACAGTAAGACTGATTTTCACCATAAAGAATTTTTAAATTTTTTGACCGTGAATCAAGAAATTAGTTGTAAAGTATATGAAAATACCCAAAACTCGACGGGAAAACTCGTAGAAAATTGAGTTTGAAAAATATAGAACATAACATCCGCGTGTCATATGTGAATATTTGATATAAAGAATTAAATATATAAGACACTGATAATTCTATTGAAAATAGGTCATACATCTAACGTTCAGTATATGTAATATTATTTATTATTATTATTTTATTTATTTTTTATCTACGTAAGACACTAACTTGTTCGTATAGATATATAATGTGTGTATCAATTCATTATATTGAGATTTGATAAAGAGATTTAGAATATAATTAATATTTATTCCTATGCGCAATAATTTATTATTATTATTATTATTATTATTATTATTATTATTATTATTATTATTATATCTTTTTTTGTCCCCCCACCCCCACTTTGTGTAACAACAGTTTTTCATATATATTCTTAATGTTATTTCAATTCATTATATTAGGATTAGATAAAGAAATTTAAGTTAATATTTTTTATATTTATTTCTCTTTTGTAATATATATATATATATATATATATCGTCTTTTTTAAATAAATATTTAAAATTATAATAAACTATTTCAATTTTTATTATAAAAAGAATAATTCAACTTATATAGATTTTTTCTAATAAGATATAACTTATTTATATTTTATATTAGAAGTATAAAAGTAAGATATTGAATTGGTTAAAATATGTTAATAAACATTAAATTAGGTAACATGTAATAAAAGGCAAATATTGAATTAGTCAAAATATAATATTAGAAAAATATCAAATTAGGTAAAATATAATAAAAGAAAAATACTAAATTAGGTAAATATTAGGCTCGGATGACATTGAAGCACCAGAACTTTTTCCAAATCTAACGAAGCGTGGAAAGCATACACATAGAATATGAGGATTTTGCATTAATAGATAAGGAAGATATAGTAATTGGATTCAATTGGTCCAATTCTTAAAATGAGTACGTAGAGTCAAATCTCAACTACTCATATATAGCATGTATTATTGTATACTTGTACTACTAACTATGCATCACCTGACATTTAAATATGCATTAATAAATTATTAAATGTGCGATAAAACTTTTGGAAATTAGCTTAATGAAACATGACATATAACACAAACATCATTGTCATTATAACTATGCATCAATTTACTTCTAAATGTGCATTAACATGCGTCTAAATGTGCGGTGAATTTTTATTTTTATTTATTTGGTTTTTCGCAATAATCTCAATTTGAACTTTTAAATGTACAAATTTGTTGAAAAAATGGTATGAGTATTGTTCCTCAGATCGTAAGAAATAATATGGTGTAATATAAATGATGTAATTTATATTAGTTAAATAATACTAATGTTCATTTAAATGTTAATTGGTGCAAATTTAAAAATATATCGATACACATTTAGAAAGACAGAGATGTATTTATCACCTAAACCAATTTATATCCAATGAATATAATGTATTGGATGGTTATGATTTTGCCCCACGAACTCATTATAGTGGACTCATTGAATCCCTCTCTCTCTCTCTCTCTCTCTCTCTCTCTCTCTCTCTCTCTCTCTATATATATATATATATATATATATATATATATATATATATATATATATATATATTCATTTAGATATGTAACATTATGTTGGTGTATATTCGATCTGACTAAAATTTATGACGGTCTCGCTAGAATGGCAGAATACTCATATGACATATCAAAGAGAAGGCAAAGTAATCCCCAATAATGAGGTAAAATAGCGAGCAGGGTAGCAGATTAGGAAGAGTTTTTTGTGAGCTGGTACTTGCGACGCACAAAGAGAAACCCTACATAAAAAAGATCGAAGAATAAGAATTCTCACATATAGTGCGTAGGTGACCTAACAATCCCAAGGGATGATGCGGTGACTAACCAACATCCAACTAGAGGATAAAACAGAAATTTGTCGCAAAAGTAAGGAATATTAGGGTTTGAGACTTGGTCCAAAAGTAACGCTAGGACGAATCCAAAGGCGACACATATTGCAGTACCAACTAAACACATATCACATTAGAAGTATTGTAAATAGAGTCTCGAAAGGTGTGTAAAAGGAGAACAATTTTGAGAAAGAGAAGGCTAGAAAGAGAAAAGTAATATGTAATTATTTAAGTCAAGAGTATCCTAAGTAATTTCCACACATAAATTAAAGAGATCAACAACAAAATAAGTAAAGAATAAGTTGAAAAAAGTGCATGACTTTTATTCTTGAAATTTGGGTCGGATCAGCCTTGACCGAATACTTTTACAAGTGTTAATTCTCTTGATACAAGCTTGCTTTCTTGATACAAGTGTTAACACTCTCTACGTGTTTCTCTTTCCAAAAGTTTGGGGGTCCTTTATCTCTCTCTTTGGAGAGGCTATTTATAATTTTCTTTCCAAACCCTAAGTGGATGCGTGTCACCACCTTAGTGGTCATTGATTTACTTGATGAAAAAGCTAACCAAAAACTAACTCTAACTGGATACGTGGCGTTACATCATTTTTCATGAACCCTTCATAAACCAGGATAGTTAACCTTGATTACGTCTTTCCCGCCGCCTCAAAGTCGTCTTCAATTAGCCTCGGCACCGAGCTGACCTTTCCTCATGGTCGATCAATCTTAGCCGAGTCATTTTTTCCTTATAGTCAAATGTCTGGTCGATCCAGATGGTTAGCGCATAACACTTGCCTGGTTGGGAAATGAACCCCCTGCTCGACTTCCGCGCCCTGGTCAGCCGCATATGTCCTAGTTGGCCGGTCCTTGGTTGGCGAGGGCGTGTGATTGCGCGCTTACGACTTGGGACCTGGTCGGCTAACATGTTCTACTCGGCTTGTGCGCGCCTGGTCGACTGGTCCTTGGTTGGCGAGGGCATGCGGCTACGCACTTGTGACTCAGGACCTGGTCGTCCACACATGTCCTGCTCGGATTGTGTGCACCTGGTCGGCGGTCTTTGGTTGGTGAGGGCATGTGGCTGCGCGCTTACAACTCGGTACCTAGTCGGTCGACATGCCCTGCTTGTGCGCACCTGGTCGGCCGATTCTTAGTTGGCGAGGGCGTGTGGTTGCACGCTTGTGACTCGGGACCTGGTCGGCCACACATGTCCTGCTCGGTTTGTTGGCGCCTGGTCGGCCGGTCCTTGATTGACGAGGGCATGCGACTGCACACTTGCCACTCGGGACCTGATCAACTGCAGTGTTGGTTAATCGGCATCACAGGGCTCAATAGCCAATACATTGGGCTCGACAGCCTAGATGATGGGCGCGACAGCTTAGGCGACGGGCACGACCTAGGCGATGTGCACGGTAGCCTAGGTGTTAAACCGGTCGAGTATAATGGCTCGACAGTCTAAGTAGTCTTTTTGTTTATCGAATGGCTACGCATTCGAATCGGGTACTCTTATTGGACTCGTCTCTTGTTCGTATGTATTTTTGACCCAAATCCTATCACGTGTCATCCTTATCCTTTATATGATTTTCCAGGCCAGGTCGACCATCAACAGTAATTATAATCGAGCTCTTCAACATGTTAACTCAAACCTCAGAAAATTAATATGAACTGTTTTCACTTTTTCCACCCGATTTTTGTATTTATCGTTGTTTTGCTTGTGTGTTATGTTTAGGATTTAATTTCTTATTAACCAACTTTTTAACCTCAAAACATTGGAAATGTTTGGAAAGGAAAGGTTTGGTGTAAAATGAGAAGTTTGACCCCACTTTAGAAGATTTAACTAATTAATCATCTTATTTAGTTGTTTAGTCAATAGAGGTTAGAATTAACTTTTTGATCGTAAAAAACTAATTTTGTAAAAGCTTGATATATGAGTTTTTTTAGAATAAAAGTTTGGAAGGCAAGTTAAAATGACAATTTTGTTCTAAATTGTAATAAAAAAATATGTTTATTATTATTTACACACAAAAATATTTAAAACCAATATCTCGATTAAATAATAATAATTATTCAAATTAGATTTAATATATACAAAAATTAGCGACTCATGTAACTTTTATATATTATAATTTCTAAATAATGACTAATTTTCCGTAAATGTGATTTCAATTATTAAATATGTTATTAACAACATATACTCCGTAGTATTTATCGTGTAAGTTTTCTTTTGATCATTTTACACGATCATATAACTATCATCTTTCAACTACATATCAAACACTTCTATACAAATAGGTAATACAATCAATTATGAGTTGTCCGATGATTGTCAAATAGGGCACTAAATTAAGTTTTTTTCTTTCTTTTTTTTTTTTTTTTTTTTTGCCTAAGCTTGTATTAGAGTATAAAACTACTAAACTGGAATCATGACGATTAAATGTAGAAACAGTGACATGCGTGTAGCCAATATATTGCTCCCAACACGATAATATTGCCACTCTTTTGGGAAATATCATTAGACAAACGATATGGTTTGAGGGCCTCATCAATGTGAAGTTTAATAATTTATACAATAACCCTGTAAGACTGCGTATATTCATATGGATATTCAGTTCCAAGTTGTTTAATTATGAATGAATAGTATCTTGTCACTCGATAAGGATGACGTCTAAAATATAAGAAAAATAAATTTGTGGTTTTATTAATATAAGCTCTTAGTTTACTTTAGGGAGGCCAAAAACGATCGAATTGTTGTTCACACTTACGTGATCACACAATCAGTATATAAGCATAAATAAAACTTATTAATAACTTTAATAAAGGAAATACTACTGATAACAACTTGACTTAAGAAATAAATTTATTACATTATTACAACTTGCCCATCAATAAGTTATGGTAAATTTATTATTTTTTATTCGTCAAGGAAAATAGATTATTATTATGGAATAAAATTATGGAAGTTGTCTAGTTAAAAAAGAAAATAAAGAAAAAACTCCAACCCCACAGACATCATCTGAAAAGGTAACAATAGTGAAAAATAACAAAAACACGCAGTAACTCTTTTGAATTATATGGGGGAGGCCCATGAAAAGGATAAGTGATACTGTAGAGGTTACTGTATTGGGCCCCATATGAACCAAAGTAACCACTCAAAAAGCCCAAATTCAGCACCAAGTGTGTAACTCCCATCTGACCCAAATTACAGCCCACCACAAAATCTGTGGGGTGGCGTTGGGGATTGAGGGGGTGCCATAAGGAAAATTATTACATACACCCTCATTCCAGTGAATTTTAAGTTCAAATTGTTGAAATATAAATCCATAAATATGTGCATTGAATTATAAATTTTTATATTCAAATTGATGAATTTTTGTTTGAAAACTGACAAACTTGTTTTTAATTAATAAATTTTAGTGAATTTTAAATATCAATAAATGAATATTATGTATATATAAGTTAATAAATTTTTATAACAGGTATAAATTGCAAGATACTTTATAGTATACAATATATAATTAACTTTTATAACAAATATATGTTACAAGATACTACGGGATATACAAAATAATTATATACACTTTTATCATACGTTGCACGAACACTTCATTTTTAACCTCCGAGATCGGACACTCCGTTGACGCGGACACGCGCCCGACACGTGTACTATTTTTTTTTTTTTTTTTTTAATTTTTGACATGGGACACAGCTCGGACACGGCGGGACATACGGGGACACGGCCCCGACACGATTTTTCAAATTTTTTTATTTTATTTTTCAAAGATTTTATTTTTTTTCAATTTTAAATTTAATATCATTTTTTATTTTACTTGAAGTTTTATAAATTATTGTGAATGAGTTTGTAATTATTTTATATGATTAATTAAAAATAAAAATTAATATAATTTAATATTTATAAAAAATAAATATATTAATAATTATTTATATTATACGTGTCCTATATTTTAAAAAATACGTGTCGTGTCCCGAGTTTTGTGCAACTTAGCTTTTATCTATACTCCCACAAAAAAAATCACTTTGTTAACCTTTGTCATATTCCAGTGATGCAAGTGGATAAGATTTCTATTATTTAATATTTCATCTATTTCTATTTTCATCCATATCCTTTTGATTGGATCAAGTGACCAGTAGAGAGTAATTTATTTCGATTTTTTTTTTTTGTTCGTTTGTTAGATAGAACTAATAGTTTATTTTTTAAACTTATAAGCCAAAATTTTACCTATAAAAAAAGGAAAAAGATAGAAAGTACTGCTAAAAATAATTCTCAGCTAAAAGCTGTACGAAAAACAAATAACAATAAAATCATTGCTAGTGTTGGCCAATGTTAGCTTCTGCTTTCACTTGATCAAAATTAACAAGGGCCAAAAAAGATGATTTTAGATTTCTAATAATGCGTCTACAGTTATTTCTACACAAATAAAACACCTTGATATTTTATTTTTTTCATCTCTTTTAACTTGATCAATTTTCAGCTTTTGATTCTGAAATTGCCACTTTTCCACATCAATAAACGCTTGAAATTGATGAAAATCTGATTTAAGTGTAATTTAGAAAATTACACTTGAAAAAGGTGTAATTTAAAAAATGAATATTAAAAACAATAACTAAGGTCCAAGTAGAAGGTGTTGTCATCAATTGAAGAAAAAGTACATGAATAAAAGCATCTGCCAACAACAGCCACTCAATAATCAATATCAAAGTCATTGTACTGGCAACACCTGATAATGAAACACAACAATCATAATAATGACTTTTATTCAGTTGATTTTGTACAACCAACCATCAAAATGAGAGCCTGATAATAAGAGAATCTCACAAACCCAGAAAAGTGAAGAAATAACAGTTTAAAAGAAATATGCTCAAGATTTTTTATTTTTTTTTCCCTTTTTCCTGTTTATTTTCATTGTAAAAAGTTAGGAATTGAGCAAAGCCTGCTGATAATAAAAATAGCTTTGAAGGGCTAAATAAAAAGAGAGGTTTGACATAATTACAAAAAAGACCAGCTAACTTTTGAAATTACAAAACATACCCCGAGTTTTTTGATTTATTCTTAAGATTATGAGGCAACCTGTAATATTTAATAAATGTGAAAGGGGTTTTTGGAATGCTTTTTGCTTATGGGGCTAGTTTTTGTAATTTTCAAAGTTGTCAATGTTTTTTGGTAATTAGGTCAAACTTTGTGGGTACAATTTGTAATTAACCCTAGAAAAAGGACAATTACAGAAACTCTTCAGAATTTTGGGCTACTTACAAAAAAGAAAGGATTTTTGAGATTTCCAAAAACCACTCGAGGTTTGATTTTGTCATAAATTTAAGGGGGTAACTGTAGTATTTCTATAGATGTGAGGGGGGTTTCGAATTTCTTAATTTTTTTTCTTCTTGTGGAGGGAAAAATGTAAAACGAGGAATAAAATGAAGCCAGAATCAAGAATAAGCCGTAATATAAATATATATTCCCATATAATGAATCGTTGATCTTTCAAGATCAAGTTTCTGAAACTGATAATCGAATAGCCAAAATTAAAAACACAACTCTACTTAATTATACTTCATTACTGTGTGTGCTCATTTGGAACAGGGAGTTTTTATTTATTTATAATCAAAATACAAATTCTAGAAAATATTATTATCAAATTATATTTTCCAGAGACATTAAAAACAAATTCTAGTTTAGGAACTTCAGAAAATCCCATCATCAACAGTCACAATTACAAATCACATCTCACTGCATACACAACAATCACCTAAATCACCACCTAAAATCCACTTCAATGGCTTTATAAAAAAAAGGTACAATACAAAAAGCCAATAGCAAAAATACGCAAAAACGAAAGCATCGTCTCATACCATTACAATCAGAGAAAAAAAAAAAGCAAAAGCTAGTACCTTTACCTCAATTCTCGTCGATCCCCATCTCCTTTCGTCTCAACTCCAACGCCATCCGTTCGTTCTCGAGTTTCATCCTCTCGATCTCCATCCTCGTCATCTCCAATTCCCGATCCTTTTTCCTACAAAACCTCTGCCACTTAAACTTCTCCTTCTCCAACTCCAACATCTGTGCATCTATATGCAGCCTTTGCTCCTCCAACTGAATATTCCAATCGCTTGCCCGATTCTTGATTCTCGTCGTCCCGTCCCCCAAAACCCTCTCGGGCCCTGAAATCTCGGCTCGAAAATCAAAACCCGCCTCGCAATTCAAAGAACCCAACTGATTCTTGAAACTGAAATCCTCGTGGCTCATTGACCGTTTTACTCTTTTGGAGCAATTGTCCTCGAAATCAACTTCTTCTTGATCCTGATCGTCGACCTCGTCGTTCTCTTCGCTGTTCAAGTGGCGTTTAACGTCCATGTCATCGTGATCGTCCCGATTCCTAAGGGCCAACCGGAGCGAGTTTTGCAAATCTGGGTCGGGCGGCAAATGCAATCGGTTCCCGTTATGGTAAGAGCACATCTCCTCGTAGTGCAAGTGCTTCGAGCTCAAAATTTTCCGAACCTCATCTTTGGCCTTTTCGGGAATATGGTCCATTACGTCGAGAAGTGTGGGATTTTCGACGACCTCGCACGATGTGCCTCGTCCTAAAATCTCGTTTAGCCTCTTGTAACGTTTATTGAGGTCGTTGAATTTGTCCTCGCACTGCTGAGGCGAGACAAGGTGGCCCCGTTCGGCCATGACCTTCGAAACCGATTTCCATTTCCCCTTTTTCTGTAAATTCGAGTATTTTCGTCTGGGCCCGCCTATGTATTCGCTGCCCGACTCCTCAGTTATGTAGGAAACGGCGGTTATGAGTAGTCTGACCATGGCGTCGGTCCACTTGACGCGTTGCCACGGGGAGGAGGTTGACTTTTTTACTTTTCCGGGGTCGTTACGGGTATTTTCGGTTTCTTCATTGAAGCTCGGCTCGTCGTCGTCGCTTTTGGTGTAGTCAGTTAGGGAAAGAGTGGGGTTTTCCTGATTGGTGGTGCCGATCGTGAGGGGGAAATTTTCGGGGATCGTGGGTTGGAGGATCGATGACGAGGACGATCCGTGTCTAGGGTTATGTTGATGGTGATGGGATGTGAATGGTTGCTGTTGGTGGTGATGGACTCGAACGGGAATTTGTAGATCGAAACCAACGTAAGAACCGTTGTTATTGCCTTGAAGCATGTTTCTTGATGATATATTGTTTGCTTCCATAATTTTTGTTATGTTACATTCATATCACCATTTGAATTCTGCAAACACAACACCAATTTTTTAAGAAAATAAATTTAAAAAATAAAAAACAAAAAATTCTGGGATTGTATTGTTTAGCTAAAACCCTTAACTTATTTGGATTTGTAAGTACAAACCCATTTGCTTTTTTTTTTTTTTCTTAATTTCATTTCTATACCACAGAAACAGACACATAATAGTTTCAATAACTATTCAGAAAGTAAAACCCTAATGTTTGGGCCTAAATCAAAATTCTACATCATCAATTGAAGAAAATCAACACTAAATTAAATTTGAGTTTTGGGAAAACCCCACTAAGAAAATAATAAATAATAACCATTAAAATCAAAAGCAAAACAATCAATCACCAGATAACACCAAATTTCACACACACAAAAATAAAAGAGCAGGAAAAGAAACGATTTTTACACTAAACATAAAACGGGACGCAAGTAATTTTCAGTAAAGAACTTACGTTGAAAGCGGATATCAAGATTTGACCTTGCAGAACCTGAAATGAAGAGTTCAAAAAAAAGGTAAGCAAAAATCTCAAAAACCTCCAATAAAGCCTTGAGATGGAATAAAAAGAAAAAAATGTGGAGTGAAATTAAGGAGTAAAAAAGGGTTGTTGAAGAATATGTAGATACAATGTATATGGAGGATCCAAGGGTCCACAGAGCATTTTTTTACTTCTCTTTATTTTGGTATTTTTCATAAGAGACACACAACAAACACACGCATCTCCTAGAAAGAAGGTTTCAAAAAAGCTCATGTCAACACTCAACAGCAACAAAGGTACTGTACAAGTCGTGGTTGTGAAAAATAGTACAACTTTTTATATTATTATTACTATTATTATTATTATTATTATTATTGAGGACATGATTTGCCATTTCGCAATTGGCACCTCACCTAAAATAAAGCAAATAACTGAGGTAAAAGAAAAAAATGGTAAATAAATAATTATTTATAACTAAGAAAAAATATAATTCATTTTTTTTTAAGTTTTTCCTCATTTATCTCTCATTTATTTCCTCCTCTCTCAATTACTATTAATTTCCTACCACATAAAAATCTTATTGTATTTTCTCTCTCTCCCATCTCTCAATTATCATTAATTCTCACCACACAAAACCTTTGTGGGCTCCATTTAAGATTTTTTTTCCAAATAATTTTATGTACAATCACTTACTCAAAACACACAAATTATATACAATCACTATCTTACCAAAAATTTATCTCCCTAAAATTTTTATTTTCACTATTTTCTAGTGAAACGAAAGGATATCCAATTGCACCCTAATATTTAGGACATAAAGCGGGTTGAGAGTTAAATTAATTAAAGTATATGCACTTGTGTCATTGTGAGTACCATTTCTTTATAGAAGAATTTGAAAATATTAAATTAGTAAAAATTATGGTTGCAAATAAATGACATCAGTCAGATCGACTCGTTTAAAAAATTAATCAGCTCAGGCCAATTTATACTAAATTAAAAAATATATAAATTTGAATTCGACTCGTTAAATATAATGAGTAGAACTGAACTTGAATTTATTTATTGAAATGACAATAAATTTAAAATCATATTTCGGCCAGTTTCTATAATATAATTTAAAGACCGTGTATTGTTATTGATTTAATATATAGTACTATGTATATTATTATATGTACATTTCACAAGTTTTTTTAAATATCGGCTTGCGCACTTAAACATAAGCTCAATTCGGATCATTTAAATGAATGAACTCTATTTTGAATTTTGAATGCGAGCTCGTCTAATTTACTATACGAGTTTGAGTCGAACTAATCCTGAAAACCAAATTGTGGCAGCTCGCGAGTAGCTTGACTCACGTGAAGCTCCACTCAAAGTTTCAACGCTTTCACGATCTCTCTATATATAGTTATAGGTGTAGGATCATGTGAGAATGAGTTCGTATGTGAGAAATGAGAATAAATTTGTTATGAACACGGGGGAATTAATGGCAGAAGAAGGAAATGGCGATGGAGTTAAACCTGATTTTGTAGACGAGGGTGGTAAAAAGGGGATCTTTGGGGAGGCTTGGTTTGATTACGGGTATAAACCCAAAGGAGAAAAGGAAGGGGGCCGAACCATAGAGTAACCCAATCAATTGGATCGGATCATAAGACATCGGTGGGCTGGGCCAGATTGGTTAATTATATTAATGTTTGTTAAGCCCAATTGAGGGTATTTTCAAGAAATGGGTATTTTAGTCTTTAAATGTAGTGGTCCCTATCTACTTGTTATGTATAAGGAAGAGCACGAAAATGAAAGGAATCAAGCAGTTACATAACTTCCATCACTTTCTCTCTAATTCTCTCTCCTCCTAAATTCATCTACTTCTTCCTCAAGTCTCCTTTCTCATGTATTTACATCCAAAATATTACAAAAATTACAGAAAATTAGAAATCAAGTCAGCCCATAAAATATGGTATTCAGAGCAGCCGATCCTTGGAAAATGGCTAAAATCACCCGCTTCAAAGACCTGCAGGAGGCTCAAAAATACCTGGATCAGGTTTTACAATTTGAAGCCCAGAAAATGGAGGCATCTGAGCTGAAACTGCAAGAACAGGTAAACGGCAGCAACTCAGAAACTCAAACATAAATTGCACATATTCATTCAGACATTCAAGAACAAACAATGGACATGAACAATAAATTAGAGCATCTCACAGCTACCATCCAGATGCAACTGCTTAACTCAGGCAAAGGGAGGAGTCACAATGAAGGAGATTCCATCTTAGAGAAACCTTTTTCAACACCTGCAAGTGATTTGGGCTACAAGTCAGTAACAACAAACAGAAACAAGCCACAAATAGAACATTCAGGTACTCATATGGTCACCCCCTTACCAAAAACCGAGTTCCCTCATTTTGATGGGACACAACCCAGGTCATGGATCCTAAAATGCAATAGGTATTTTAAGTTGATGCCATTGATGCCAAATAATCAAAAAATAACCATAGCTGCTATGCATTTTGAAGGCAGAGCAGCCCAATGGTACCAGAATTGTTGTAATAATCAAAGTGACATCTCTTGGGCCCAATTTTTAGAAATCATTTCAGCTAGGTTTAAACAATTGAAGGAGGCAAAAATCATTGCAGAATTCAATAAGCTTAAACACACTGGATCTTATATGGAGTATGTAGAGAGGTTTGAACAGTTAGAAACTTGTATGCTAATCCTAAATAAAGGGTACTCTGAGGAACACTTTGTGGCCAGTTTCATCAGTGGGTTATCATAAGAGATACAAGCATTCATTACCATGTTTGAGCTCAACACCCTACAGCAAGCAATAGACCTAGGCAGGAACCAACTGATCACCCTAGAAGCCATCACCAAGAAGTTCAAAGTCTCTGCCGGATACAATACCACCACCACCCCCAACAAAGGCACTGACCAGACCACATTTGGAACACTAAAGACAAATCACAGTTACAATCAAAGACCCCCAACCAAACTCTTGACTACTGAGGAAATGGCAGCAAGGAGGGAAAAGGGATTGTGTTACAATTGTGATGAAAGGTTTGTATCAGGGCATAGATGCAAAAGCAGAATAAATTACATGATCATGACTGAAGAAGACGAACTCACCTACCTTCAGTCTGAGGAAAAGGAAAGTCCCAATACAACTGAACTCATGGAGGAAGTACAAATGTCTGTAAATTCTATAGCAGGGGAGGTTGGGGTCACAACCATGAGGGTGTGTGGAAAACTGGGAGAACATAAGCTACACATATTGATTGAAACAGGTAGCACTCTGAGTTTCATCCAAGAAAAGACTGCAAGGAAGCTAGGTTGCCAACTAAGTTCAGTAAAACCCCTACTAGTGAAGGTAGCAAATGGTCATAAAATGGTTAGCAATCAAAGTGTGGAAGATTTCAAATGGGAAATGCAGGGCCATCAGTTCAGCTACTCACTAAGGCTATTGTAGAATGAGGGGTGTGACCTTATTCTAGGAGGGGATTGGCTTAAATCCTTCACCCCCATAGAACTGGACTACACCCAAATGACCTTCACAGTCACATTAAGAGGCAAGAGAGTGAAAATTCAAGCCCTAACATCCACAACAGAGTTGCAAACTCATCTTTGGACCATCACTCTACAAACTAATACATGAAGAAGAGTGTGCCCAGATTGAAGGAATCTACTAGGTAGCTTTTTCAAAGAAGGATCAAGAATCTAACCCTAACCTGGAGGCACTACTGAAAAGGTATAAGGATGTTTTGAGGAGCCAAAAGGACTACCTCCAGAGAGGGTAATTGAGCACCAAGTCATTTTGAAACCTGGCAGTGTCTCTAAACATCAATACCCGACAGGACAGCACATAATCATAAGGAAGCCATTAAGCAACTGGTGAAGAGTATGTTGGAGGCAGGGATTATACAAGACAGCAAAAGCCCTTTTGCATCTCCTGTAATCTTGGTGAAGAAGAAGGATGAGACATGGAGGCTGTGTGTTGATTATAGGTACCTTAATGGACTCACTATTAAACATGATTACCCTATCCGTGTGATTGATGAACTACTGGATGAACTACATGGAGCAAGATACTTCTCAAAAATTGACTTAAGAAGTGGCTATTTTCAAATTCTGATGAAACCTGAACACAGGTTTTTAACTGCTTTCAGCACCCATAATGGTCACTATGAATCCCTAGTTATGCCATTTGGGTTGTGCAATGTGAATCAAACTTTTTTGCGTTTAAAATAATGAAAAGCTCGTCCGCAAGAGAACGGAGCTATTGTAGGCGATAAGTTGACTCGAGTCGAATCACAAGGAAGACTAATCGGAAACTATTCCGGTGTTCGATTTTACGTACGTAGAAACAAAAATAAAAACTAGACTAGACTAAATTAAACACGCGATCGAATAAGGTTTGGAAATTCTAACATCTACGAGCAATAAAATTAAAAGCTTTAAAACGATTAATAAAAACGAAGGTCAAGTGCAAAGGAATCATCTCCACGATCGGGGTTGTCAATCCCGATGGTTCTAAACGACCCTAAGCACGCTTGACCAATAAACTCAACCAAAGCTCATGTTACTCTAAACATCATGCAATTAAAAACGAGAACTTAAGCATTTAAAACCTGCAAATCACCAAGCATCTCCAACAAAGAAATGAAAGCTTACGAAATTAACGAGAAAAGTCGCGAAGTTCAAATGAGAAATTAAACTACGAATTACAAACTAATCTATCTAACATCTAAAGTCTGAAATCTAAGAAACTAAAATGAAAATAAAGAAAGTAAAACAAAGACGAAGAACAAACGAGGAATTGATGACTCGAACTTGCAATCTTCGACTCTTCAACCCGAATTATGCGCGTAATTGAAATGGTGGCATGAACCGAGAGTTCTCTACAATATCTGGACCTTTCCCCCTCGTCTCAGCCCTTGAAAATGAAGAAAACCACCGGCTTTTATAGATTTTTCTATAATAACCGCTCAAACTGTCGGAGCGTCGACGGTGCGTCGACAGTGCATCAGTCGACGCGAGCCAGGCTGCACGCATCGACCAGGCAGTGCGTCGATCGACGGAGCTAGGATCGACGCAACAGAACATTTGCGTCGATGGTGCGTCAGTCGACACGAGCCAGGCTGCACACGTCGACAGGCAGTGCGTCGATTGACGCGAACCAAGATTGACGCAACAGAACATTTGCGTCGACGGTGCGTCAGTCGACGCGGGCGTAGCATCGACAGTGCGTCGACGGTGCGTCAGTCGACGCACCTGCATGGCTTCGCCTCGTCGCTCATCCCGTTTTCCTCGTTTTGAGCTGAGATATTAACATTAAACAAAGTTAGATTATTTCATACAAAATAAAGTAAAAACACATTAAACACCATAAGAAACGAAAAACATAAAAAACGAAGAAAAACGATAAAAAGATAAACTTAAAACACATAAAAGCACACAACATACGATGAAAAAATACACGAAAATCACATACAAATATGTACAAATCACAATGCTCCTGCCCCTTTTCAATCCCTCACGAATAAAGTTTTTAGAGAGCAACTGAGACAGAGTGTTTTAGTATTTTTTGATGATATATTGGTGTATAGCAAGGATTATGAAAGCCACTTGAAATGCTTGGAGGAAGTCTTAATGTTGCTAAGGCAAAACCAGTTGTATGCTAAAGGCAGCAAGTGTAGTTTTGGGAAAGAGGAGGTTGAGTACCTAGGGCACGTAATTTCCCAAGATGGGGTATCCACTGACCCCCAAAAAATAACTAGTATGGTCCAATGGCCTACCCCTAAGACACTAAAACAACTCAGGGGATTCTTAGGGTTGACTGGGTACTACAAGAAGTTTGTTAAAGGGTATAGTGTTATGAGCAGACCCCTAACCAACCTTTTGAAGAAAGACAAGTTTGGGTGGGATGAAGAAGCACAATCAGCTTTTGACAAGCTCAAACAGGCCATGGCAACAGCTCCGGTGTTGGCTTTACCTGACTTTTCAAAGCCATTTGTGATGGAAACTGATGCTAGTGGGTGCAGTGTTAACGCAGGAAGGAAGGCCTATAGCTTTCATGAGTAAGATGCTTTGTCCCAGAGATCAAGCCCTATTTGTTTATGAGAGGGAATCTTTAGCAGTACTTATGGCTGTGCAAAGATGGAAGCACTACCTACATGAGCAGAAATTTGTGATAAGGACTGATCAACAGGCCCTTAAATATTTGTTGGATCAGAAAGAGATGGCACCAGTACAGCAGAAATGGATAACTAAGTTGCTAGGGTTTGATTATGAAATACAATACAGGAAGGGGCTGGAAATTAGAGCAGCTGATGCATTGTCAAGAAGGGATCAGGATGATGCTGAGTGTACTGCCACCACTACCCTTATTCCAAACTGGATGAAGGAGATTGCTCTCAGTTATACAAAGGATGAGATGTTCCAGAGGGTTTTAGATACTAACACTGTTGACCCAACCACCTGTCCAGAGTTCACTATCATTGGAGACATTATAAGGTACAAGGGTAGAGTATATGTGGGGAATGATCAAGGCACTGGGGGAATGATACTGTCAGCTATGCATAATTCAGCTTATGGGGGACACTCAGGTATATTAGGCACATATATGAGAGCAAAGAGGGTCTTCTATTGGCCACGTATGAAAATAGATATCACACAATGGGTAAAGGAATGTGAAGTGTGCCAGAGGAATAAACCAGATCAAGGGGGATACCCTGGGCTGTTGCAGCCACTCCCTATTCCTGACCAAGCTTGGAGCCATATATCTATGGATTTCATTGAAGGGTTGCCCAAATCCCAAGGGAAAGATGTTATACTTAGTGATTGTGGACAGGCTGGCCAAATATGCACATTTTTCTGCCCTATCACACCCTTTCACTGCTCTCACTGTAGCTAATATTTTCCTAGATACTATCTACAAATTACATGGGCTGCCAATACACATTATCTCAGATAGAGACAAGATTTTCACCAGCTCTTTTTGGAAGGAGCTGTTTAGTCTCATGGGGGTACAGTTGAATATGTCAACTGCCTATCACCCACAAACTGATGGCCAAACTGAAAGAGTTAACCAGTGCATAGAGACCTACTTGAGATGCATGACTCATCACAGTCCCAATACTAACTTTAGATGAGTTCTGGTACAATACTAACTACCACACCAGTTTAAAAACCACCCCCTTTGAGGCCCTATATGGGTATACCCCAAACCTTGTGTCAATAGGTCAGTATATGGGTGTTCAAATGAAGATGCAAGGAAGTTAATTACCCAAAGAGAAGCAGCAAAACATATCATCCTTGACAACTTGATGCATGCACAACAAAGAATGAAGATGTATGCAGACAAGCACAAGCAAGAACGTAGTTTTGAGATGGGGGACAAGGTTTTTCTTAAATTACAGCCGTTTCGGAAAAATTCAGTTTCAATTAGAAGGAATCTCAAATTGTAATCTAAATATTATGGACCCTACACAATTATCGAGAAGGTGGGAAATGTGGATTACCGATTAGACCTACCAGAAGGATCCCGCATATATCCGGTGTTCCATGTTTCCCTTCTTAAACTAAAGGTCGGGTCGGACACCCCTACCACAATTGACTTGCCAGATACCACGCCGGAGGGAGAATTTCGTGTAGACCCGCTCGCTGCTTTAGATACTCGCACCGTTATTAGGAATGGGGAACCAATTTTGCAGGTTTTACTTCAGTAGGTGAACTCCGATCCACATGACGCGACTTGGGAGGATATCATGTTTGTGCTGAAAAAGTTTCCAAATTTTGATCCTTGGGGTCAAGGATCTGTTGATCGGAGGGGTATTGTTATGAACACGGGGGAATTAATGGCAGAAGAAGGAAATGGCGATGGAGCTAAACCTAATTTTGGAGATGAGGGTGGTAAAAAGGGGATCTTTGGGGAGGCTTGGTTTGATTACGGGTATAAACCCAAAGGAGAAAGGAAGGGGGCCGAACCGTAGAGTAACCCAATCAATTGGACCGGATCATAAGAGTGGGGTGGGCCAGATTGGTTATTTATATTAATATTTGTTAAGCCCAATTGAGGGTATTTTCTAGAAATGAGTATTTTAGTCTTTAAATGTAGTGGTCCCTAGCTACTTGTTATGTATAAGGAAGAGCACGAAAATGAAAGGAATCAAGCAGTTACATATAATTTCCACCACTTTCTCTCTAATTTTCTCTCCTCCTAAATTCGTCTACTTCTTCCTCAAGTCTCCTTTCTCAAGCATTTACATCCAAAATATTACAGAAGTTAATTACAAAAATTACAAAAAAATTAGAAATCAATTCAGCCCATAACAGAATCCTGACCAATCATTTTAATTTTTTTTCAGCAATTACCCGGTGGTATTTTAGTAATTTCTGGACATTCGGTGGCATTTTAGTTATTACGTGCCTTTCTCATTTCAGCAATTACCCACTCGTAGAGGTCGTCTTTCTCGCGTTTATCTCCATTTTTTTGCACAGAAGCAATCTTCATCTCCACTGCGTATTCAAATTACCTCCATTCTCGGATCATCCGTTTTCAAGATCCCGAAACCCTAGAGCATACGCCGTCTACAATCTCCTCTCCATATTCAAAATCTCGAAACCCTAGAGTATACGCCAATCGATGGGACAAACTCCGCAGAAATCTCAACCAAAAAAGAAAATTTCGCCCAACGAGAATTCTAGTACGTTTCCCTTTTATTTATTTTTTTGTGAATTTGATGTTTTCGGATTTAGAATTAGTGTGGCAAAGTTATTTTCCTTGTGTGATTTTACTCGTAGAATTTGAGTTTGCGTATTTATAGAGAGGGATAAGAAGGAGGCAGATATTGCCATGGAGGACAATACTCTAGTTTCTATGTCTTCTGCTCCTCAGGATTCGCCAAATAAGAATGTTAATACGTTTTCTCTTTTTTATTTTTTTCGTGAATATGATGTTTTCAGATTTAAAATTAATGTGGCATATGGGTGTTGGATTATGTGCATTAGTTTTCATGCGTTTGAGTATGGTATATTTTGTTTTATGAATAATATTTTTAGCATTTTAGTAGAACTTTGATTACTCATATTGCTTCTTCTATTTATTGTAATTAAATTTAATTTTGCTGGGTAGGGTTTGTGTGTTTATTTTTGCGTGAACTACACATTTCATTAAATATAATTATAATGGTGAAGTTTATTTTCCTCGTGCGATTTACCTCATGGAATTTGAATTTGTGTATTTGTAGGGAAGGGTAAGAAGAAGGCAGATATTGCCACGAAAGACAAAATTATAGTTTCTAAACCTTCCGATCCTCAGGATTCGCCAAACAAGAATGATGGTACGCTTTCCCTTTATTATTTCTTTTCTTGAATTTGATGTTTTCGGATTTAGAATTAATGTGGCATATGGGCGTTAGATTATGTGTGTTTATTTTTTGTGTGAACTGCACATTGCATTAAATACAATTATTATGGTGAAGTTTATTTTTCTCGTGTGATTTACCTCATGGAATTTGAATTTGCGTATTTGTAGGGAAGGGTATGAAAAAGGCAGATATTGCCACGAAGGACAAAACTGTAGTTTCTATGCCTTCTGTTCTTTAGGATTCGCCAGACAAGAATGCTGGTAGGTTTTCTCTTTTTTATTTATATTTTTTCTTGAATTTGTTATTTTTGGATTTAGAATTAATGTGGCATATGGGTGTTGAATAAATTCTGTCTTGCATAATTACAATCTCCAAGTATACACTACTGAAACAAAACACACATCAAATCTATTATTTTGAACAAGTAGTCAATCAAGAAAATCGTAGTTCAAGAATCTAAAACGGAGAAAACACAACAAAATAGATTTTTTTTTTTTTAACAATAATGCAATAAAAAACCAAATATCAGCCAAATCTTTTTTTCCCTAAATAAAGCCATTTATAATTCGAAAAATGCATCAGTTATGATTTCAGGATACAACTATTCAGCCAGAAATATCGAAATGAAATAATAACTAGATTACTCTTTTTAAACTACAAACCCCTTAATCTACAGAAAAAGTCAATTAGTCTGTAAATAAAATACAACATATCAATAAGAAATTGGACTGATTATTTGTAGTAACAACATCCAATTTCTTTGCACAATTAGACTCAATATATATATATATATATATATATATATATATATATATATATATATATATATATATATATAATTTTACAATAATGCAATTAAAGAATCAAAATTCAGCCAAATCCGGATTTTTGCCTAAATAAATGATTAGATCAGAATTCAATATACAATATATAAATAAAATCAAGTCTCATTGTATACATGTGAGACTAATCTTTCTAAAATGCATATGCATTATTCTTGCAAATAAATATCTAATTTCTTTCATATCAGATGGAAATCTGAATTTTGGTATTTCATATTACAGAAATTAAAACTACTAGGGTTTCCATTAATCTTCCATATAAATGAAGGTACATATTAGAAGTACGCAATCACTTTCCAATTCAACCCACATGAATGTGTCTTTTCTTTTCAGTCTATTTTTAAAACTTGGGCAGCAAAAATCTTTGGTACCATGCCTCCTCTATTTGGACTCATCAAGGACATCGACTGAACAAATAAGAAAGCCCTTAAGCTAAGGTTTGTTCGAGTTCTTTATTGGTCTAGATTTGATGACAAGGAAAAAAAAGTCTTCCATGGAGATCTTTTTTCGTGATGGTATTTCTTGTTGTTCAATATTAAGTTGTTTTATTATTTTGAGACTCCTAATTTTTCTATAAATTTATTTGAATGACTAAACTATCTTAACGTGAAAATAAGGTGGTCAAATTACTGTTGTGATTAAAAAGATATATATAAGATTATTTGAAAATTGGATTATTGAGGGTCGTGTTTACACGGTTCAGAATTACTATGTGAAAAACACCACCAGCAAATTCCGTACTACAATTGTCAAATTCAAAATATTTTTTCACACCAAGACGCTTTTAGTCGATGTGCCTGATGACTGTTCCCGAATTACATGTTCAATTTTCGTAATTTCTCAACCCTCGTTGATGTTAACAAGGTTGATGAGACTTTGTTGTTTGGTTAGTTTCTCTATTCTTCTATACTTTTTAATAGTTTAAAACCAATTTAATTATTGTATCTTTATAAACTTAATTTATTTTTAATTCTTATTCTAGATATTCGGTAAGGTATATGAGATTCATAACCCCCAAGAGAAGGAATCAAACGACAGGAGATGGGCGCGCTTGATTGAGATTATTCTTGAGAATTTAATGTAAGTTTCAATAATAGTGTTGTACAATAACAAAAACATTATTATTATTATTATTATTATTATTATTATTATTATTATTATACATTAATAATAACTCTAACGTATGTGTAATTATATTAATTAATTATAATACTTATATTTATGGTATTGTAGTGGCCGTCGAATTAATTGTACGTTGTGGGGTGAGTACATTGATCAAGTTTTAGCGTTTGAAAGTGACTTTTCGCTGGAACCTAAGGTTTTGATCTTGCAGATATGTCTTGCAAAAGTTTATAGAGGTAATAGTAGGTTTAATAAACTGAAAATGTGATGAAAATTTTGTTTATATTTTTAATTATGTACTGATTTTTAATTGAAGTATATTTATTAATTTATTGATAAGATTTTTATGTTATTTCAGAATCTATTGAAGTGGAAATAAAGCATTTTCTTATTTTTATTTCTACATATGTTTTATATTCAATTTATAATAGATGAATAAGTTAATTATTTAAACAAAGAAATGCAATCTGTTTTTTTTTTTTTATATCGAATTGAAAGTATTTATAATTACAAATTTTTTTATTATAACTAGATATAAAACACTGAAACTGATTTTTGAATTTTAACCGAATTAAGTCAATGATTTAAATAAAGAAATGTAATATTTTTTTCCTTTTTAACAAAAATCGTACAATTATTGAAATAAATATTGTTTTAAGTTAAATATATTTCTTAAAACTTATGAAATAAATAAAGGTTTTCGAAAAAATAAGAGAATTATTGATATTAGATTTTTTTTTTTTTTTTACTTAATTTGAATCTGTTGGAGTTTAGATTCATCATAGTTTTTTGAAATAAATAAATATTTTCGAAGAAATATATACACTTATAATTTCCTATATAATTGATTGCATATCTTATAAATTCCTTAAATAATAGATTGTCCAAATCTTTATGCTCCTATATAGATTAACACAGGTTGCAGAATGTTGATTCAGTTATCTTACCCTAACCACCTAAATTTTATTATCACACAACAAATAGAGTTTTTAGTAATTAAAAAAAAAACTCACACACACAACATAACATTGATATACAAATCCCACCAAAAGCAAATATATTTGAAGCTGCGCGTTGAGGGGGATCAATATGATGGGGAAATAAGAACATTTAGTTATAAAAAGAGCATAAGATAACAACACTCAACAAAGTAATTCTTAAATTGTTTTCAAATAGAGTTTTTTTATTATGCTAAAAGGATCAAGAAATTTGTATTACCTGTAAATCCTGCCAATTCTTTAAACCTGCATTTTAAAACTAAATAAATTAAAATGACTTCTATATGTTGTTATATGTTTTTAAAAGTTAAATAGGAGATATGTGTATAAAATAGTTTTTACCTTTTATTATTCATCCTTTGATTTGTTTAGCCCAACATATGGAAGTTTACAAATTATCATACCTAAGATAAAATAATATTAGTTCGTATATATTTATGCATATATAGATATTAGTTAGGAGTGCTTAACTTATCTTCTTTTTTTTCCTATAGTTTTTTTCCCTTTGTTGATCAACAAATCTTCATTTTCATTTTTTCAAACATGAGTTAGTCACAAAACATACTAATCGGTTATGTGATAAAAATCTATAACTTAGAAATATTATTTTACTTATCTATAAAATTCTTTAGTATTATGAAAGTATGACAATGTAAGTGAAAATTAACAAAGATTTTTTTACTTATCTTTCTTCATTCTATGTGGTTATTATTTGTTCTCAATTAGATATATTCCAAACCTGCTTGAATAATTTCAGAAGGTTTCACATTCATAATGAAAAAAATAATATTACAAATGAAATATTAAACTGAATGGAGTGTATAAAATATATAGATAATAATTTTTTAATGTTATGTCTTTGGCCGTGGCATTATTACACCTCCTTAAACCCAATCTCCCATCAGATGTCTTATCGTCCAAGATAAGTCACGTCACGATTCTAGCTAATAAACTTAGACAAGAAAATATCTTTCAATTTAAAAGTAATGTAACAATTATTATCAGAAGGTTTCAGATTCATAATATAAATAAAAAAGTATTGCATATGAAATAGAAACCTTAATGGAGCATATAAAAAAGATAGATATAGTTTTTATGTCTATTTTTTGTTCGTGGCATTGTTACACCTACTTAGACACAGTCTCTCATCAGATGCCCTATCATCCAAGATAAGTCATGTGAAGTTTCCAGCCAATAAACCCTGACATAGTATACATTTGCTTTAAAAAGTAGTTAGAATAATGCCACGAAGATCATTTATAGACTTGTCTTTTTTTTTGAAGGCATAACCCTTGATTTATTTTGATTAGTTCAAACCTTATCCATAGTTCAAAAATATTGATTATTGTTGGGCTTAATTAGCAATTAAATTGAGAAATTAGGGTTGAATTATAATTATTTAGATATTTGAATTTGATACAAAAATTAGGGTTAGTTTGGAGTTTATTTATAAATTAATTCAAAATTTAGATTTTAAATATTCAGATATGTGGGGTCGATTTTGAGAATATTGATTATCATTGAGTTTATTTAGTAATTAATTCAAGAAATAATGGTTGAATTATAATTATTTAGATATTTGAGATTTTTTTCAAAAATTATGGTTAGTTTGGGGTTTGTTTATCAATTAATTCAGAACTTAGAGTCAAATTATTAATATTTAGATATTTGGGGTTGATTACGAATGTGTTGATTATTGTTGGGCTTAATTAGCAAACAATTCGGAAAATTACGGTTGAATTATAATTATTTAGATATTTGGGTTTGATAAAATTAGGGTTAGTTTAGAGTATAATTTGGAATATTTCAAGAAATTAGGGATGAATTATAATTATATAGATATTTGCATTTGATTTTAGAAATTAGGGTTAATTTGGGGTTTATTTATCAAATAATTCAAAATTTAGGGTTGAATTATAAATACTTCATATTTGAGTTTTAAAATGTGCGTAGTGGGGGTTTTCAAAATATTGGCAGAGATAGAAAGTTTCAGGTTTTTGAAAGTTACTGATCTAGATGCAGCGCTCGTCAATAAACACATAGCAAAATCAATTGGTTGTAGGAAAAGACCATATTTTGGGATTTGTCATACTGGAGCACAAACTTGATTCGGCATAATCTAGACGTTATGCACATCGAGAAAAATATGTTTGATAATGTGTTCAACACGGTTATGAATGTCAAGAGGAAGACAAAAGACACTCCTAAATTCAGGGATGAACTGAACGAATATTTTTTTGTTCTTGCCTACAAGAAGACGCAGGAGGCTAGTATCTTTAAGCTTGTTACACATTGGATAAGAAATCAAAAGTTATCTTGTGTGAGTGGATAAAAGCTCTTCAGTTTCTAGATGGATATGCATCAAATCTGGGGCGTTGTGTTGATATGAAGGGGTTGAGATTGTTTAGGATGAAGAGACACGACTGTCATATGTTCATACAAAGGTTTATATCAATTGCCTTCCGAGAACTGCTTCCCTATCCTGCGTTGAAGGTCCTCATAGCTGAGTTTATTTTTCAAGAACCTCAGCTGCAGAATGGTTGGGACTGATGATATGAGTCGTTTGGAGTGTGATATTCCTCTAATTTTGTGTTTACTTGAAAAGATCTTTCAGCCAAGTTTTTCTGACTCCATTGAGCATTTGCGAGTTCACTTAGCATACGAGACGAAAATTGCAGGTCCAATGCAATATAGGTGGATGTATCCATTCTGGAGATTTCTTCATAAACTTAAGAACAATGTGAGGAACAAGGCGAGTGTCGAGGGCTCGATAGTAAATGCATATCTTATCGAAGAGGCATCAACTTTCACTTCGTACTATTTTGAAGATTATGTCTTAACGAGAAGGAAACTTTTTCCTCATAATGATGATGCCAAAATGGTGAAGACGATGATGATGACGTTCTTTCGATGTTTAAAAAAATATGGTGAACTTTTTGCGGTATGAGGAAAAAGATTCTTGATCAAAAAAGAATTAGATGCGGCGAGAAATTATGTTTTACTGAACTGTGAAGAAGTCCAAGATTTATTAGGTTCTAAATGTCAATCTTTATAAATATTTTAACGAAATATTGATTATATAATAAACTAAGATAATTTTAATCTTTATTCATATCCAGTGTTTTTACGGAGACTGTAAAACAGTCTTAACCAGACATTGCAGATGGTGGACTTAGGGTGATGGTAACGATAGCTTTATGATGGCTTTTTACTTTAAAAAGTTGGTTTTGAATTTCAAACCATTCTGGGTATAGATTGTTTTTTTTTTAACAGTGTAGTGCTGGGTTGTGAAATACCAACCCAGCTTTTAAATTCGTGTGAGTTAATATTGGGTCCCACAAAAATTTGTTTGTGGGTTTATGGTTGTGAGTGGAAATTTTTAATTTTTAATTTTTTTTTGTTATTGATATGGCACTGATGTGGCACAGTGGATCCCACCATAAAGTTGAATTTGGAGGTTTATTACTGCTACCACCCTTAACAAAAAAATTAGAAAGTGAATTTGTCAATTGGTTTGTGAGATATATGAGTTCTTGATTATATACAATTATGACATATATATGCAATTTAAATCAAAATCTTAATAAATAATATATTTATTACTTTTCGTCATTATAGGCACAAGATTCCTTGAATAATGTCACCGACAAGTACATTAAGAGTCTAGCATTAGGTCCACCACGATGTGTGACTACACATCATATGGCTGCATGATAAATGATACAGATTTCACACAAATGCATACGAATCAAATAAATCAACTTCGAGCATTGGTGTATGTATAAAAGGAACAAACTATGGGGATGGTGAGTGTGATTACTATGGTCGTCCCGTAATAGTTGTTAGGCTTGACTATACAGGGTTGCTTTACAAGAGCACACACATATTCAATTGTGAGTGGTTGATCCATTTCCCATAGGCACAAAGGTTCATCCTCAATATAATCTTGTTGATGTCAATTATAAGGTAGATTCAATCGCTATGAGCCATTTTTACTTGCTGCCCATGCTGTTCAAGTTTACTACTGCCCATATCCGAGTCTGAAACGAGATAAGCTGGATTGATTTGCAGCGTGCGAAATTAAAGTTAGATCGATATATTTTATCAATCTTATGTTGCCTAATCAATCCTTTTAAGTGGGGCAGATAGATATGCACAATCCAATACAATTGGACGACGGAGATTTCCAATTACAGCCAACCTTTTTATTAATGAATCAGATGAACTTGTAGATGAGTCAGAGAAGGAGACAGAATACGAGTTTATAACCGATGAATAAGATACGGACGAATATGAGTTTTATAATAATCTAGATAGTGAAAGTGTTGGTTCATGTGAGTTTAAAATTGATGCATAAATATATAGTTTGAAATTATATTAATTCATTTACCCCAGTTCAAATGTACATCTATACTTAAATTTTAACAATTTTTTAGATGAGCGGTAGAGTTCGTACGTGGTGCTTCCCTTGGACCATCTTCGGGCCGTGCTTCTCTTGGTTCATCATCTTCGTCTCATCATCATTTAGAGGATGAAGACGATGATATGATGACCTTATCAACAGGGACTCCACCTTCGACCATTCCAATCACCTTGTCCACTGCTAGTGCATCCAGAGGCCTCATGCCATCACGTCCTGGTATGATTGAGGTGTATGTCGTCCCCCCGAGGTAATTAACTTTAATTTAATTTTATTTCTAATAAATTCTTTACGTTAATATATTGCTCTAATTAACCATAAATATTATTAGGCTACGTAGTGACTCGACGTTACTAATTATTATTCGAGTGATCCATGAGGCTCGTGTACACTCCGATGGGAGAAAATACGAGCATATCCCCGAGTCTCATCGTCAGTTGTGGTGGCCTGAGTTTTTGGTAATTCACTAATAATATTAAATAATATTTTCACAAGTTGTTATATATAATAGTTTTTATTAATCAAGTTATTTTATCTTGTTTTGAAAAAACGTTGTTATTGGAACATGAGTTTATATACGGGGAGCTCATACAACGTAACTTCTATAGATCTATGGTTCACTCGTGGCACAACCGTCTCCACGAGTGGGAGACAAAGTGGAGAACGAATGGATGGGTGCCCACGTGCGTGGGCGAGGACATTTGGAGGAGGTGACTAGTAGAGTTTGAGAAGTCAGAGAATAAGAGGCAATCCGAGCAAGCGATCAATAGGACAAGTGAGCCCGACGGCCTTGGTACTGGGATATCGAAACACAGAGTCGGGTCTCGAATTGAGATTGGTCATGCACGTCAACTCGTAAGTAAATTTAAATGTGTTTGTAAATTTATCTTGTAAATTTTTAATTAATTCATAATTAGTGGTAAATTAAAATGTAATCAATATATATATATATATATATATATATATATATATATATATATATATATATATATATATATATATATATATATATATACATATATATATAAGCTATCATTTCTAAAAATATTTCTCAAAATTTTCCCGCTCAGTTTACTTACAAAATTGTAGTATACATATTTATTATTTATATAATTATTTATGTAAATATTTTGGATATTATGATTTAAATAAGAAATATTAAATATATAGAAGAATTGTGTATAATAATAAATAAAATCTGATAAAAGTTAAAATAATATAATTTTTTTGAAGAAGATATAAAATATACAAATTTATTTAAAACAAATATATAAATATATGTAGGTAATTAGTTAATAAATTTGAATAACCCAAAAAAATCAATAAAACATAAATATTTTTTCAAATGCTTTATATAAAATTAAAAATATTAATAAAAATATATAGACAGAAATATAAGAACTTATAATTAAACTATAAAAATTTATTTCATAAATTTGAAATAAAGATAAAAATTCAACAATCAAATAAAACTAAAGAGAAAATTTATATAATAAGTTAAATTAACTCAAAAAGATTCATAATTAGGTTCTATAAAATTACTAAATAAATATAAAAATAAAATAATCGATAAAAAAATAAAATAAAATTAAGAAGAAGATAATAGCAACTACAAAAATATTGTGTGTGTGTGTGTATAAGAAATCTGAAAAATAAAATAAAAATATATAATATATAATATAAATAAATCTAAATAATTAATTTATAAATCTGCAAAACCCGAAAAAGTTGCTAATATTATAAATTACAAATATTTATTTAAAAAATAGAAAACAAACCAAAAGGTTAATAATATTATAAAATTAAATATGAATTCATAGCTACAAAAAAAGTATCATTAAATTATGAAAAATTATTAACTAAATATAAAAATAAAAAATAAATAAAAATTATAAGAAATATAATATAATATAAAAAAAAATTTAAAAAATGAATAACAAAAATATAAAATTTATAATTTGATTTTAAAAATTATTTAATAATTTTGTTAACTAAAAAAAAAAGTTAGTATGAGTACAACTAGAAAATTGATGAAACGAAGACAAAAATTTTTTATAATCGGTAACAAGAACTTGTCTTTTATTCCATAATTTTATTTGTTGACCAGACCAGATGATACGAGAACAAATATAATAGCGTCATATCTTTTAATTTTCTGTATGTGACTCGAGTAAAACTCGGATGACCCAAACTTTGACTCTAAACGTGCCACAGACTTGACAATGACACTTTTTATTCTTTTTTTTTTTCCTAAAAAAAATAAAAAATATATTATGAACATAAGTGAAAGTTAAATAACTTTATAGAATTGTTTGATTAAAATTTGAAATCAAGATTATATGTGGGCAAAACACAAAAATGATTATATAATCGCATAACATAAAGAATTCAATAAATTATTTTAAAATTCTTAACTAATTAATTATTTATGAACGTTTGTATATTAATAATTTGTGACTAATTACTATGACTTTAAGTATTTAACATTATAAATCCACACATAAATGATTTATTACTATTGGTTATATAATTACATTCGTATAAACTGAAATCCATATATAAATTTTAACTTAACTTGATGGTTAACTACTCAGTGGCTATCTCGAGTCAATTAGCGGGCTGATTTAAAAAAAAAATAACTATAGTAAAATAGAGTACAAAGGCCCACAAATAAGATTTTAATATGATTCCTCATTTATTTAGTATTTCTTTTTTTATTTTTTGTAGTATTTTTTTATATTTTAAAATATTTATATTTTTTTATTTTCTAGATTTAGGATATGATTTTTTTATAATATAACATTAATTAAGTATATTATTTTCTGTTTTAAAATATTTTAAGATTTATTTTATTATATTTAATATCTTCTTGATCTTTGCTATTGTTTTATTAACAACTTTCAATAGATAAGAAATATTTAAAATTAAATTTTATATATTTATTTAATTTACTTTATAACTATCTTCAATTTATTCTTGCAATGTTTTTAAAAAAATATTTAGAAATTAATAATAATTTTATTATATTTTTATCTAATTTCATGTTTGTATTATTATATTATATTATGATATTTATATTTATATTTATATTTTACTTCATTTTATAAATTATTAAGAACCATTTATAATTAAAATATATATTTTTTATTTATTTAACTAAATTCATTTTTTTCTGATTAATTTATTATTTATAGAATTTTAAGTGTGTTTTGTTATTTTTAGGATTTAGTAAATAATTATTTAGGATTTAAATTATTTTTAATTTATTCTATAAAATTATTGTGAAATGAGATTTATTTTATATTATTTAAAATATTACTATATTCATCATTTTTTGTAAATTATTTGATAAGTATTTGTATATAAAATATATTTCTTATATATATATTTAACATATCATATTCTTTTATGATTTATTTTATTATTTTATAATATTTCTTTGTTTTTTTATTATTAAATAATTATTTAGAATTAATAATATTTTAATCAAATTATAAAATAATTTAGAATTTATTTTATACATATATAATATATATGATTATTGTGACTTTTTTAATTTTAATTTAATTAATATATATTTATAATCTAAATACAAATTTTTTGTATTTATTTAGTTGATTTTATATTTTTTTCAGATTTATATTACAAGTATTATATTTTTATTGGTTAAAAATTTATTTAATAATGTATAATTATATTGATATAAATTATATCTAAAATAAAACGTACAACAAAGTACGACTAAAGTACAACTAGATTATTCAGTTGTATTTAAGTTGTACTCAAACAGATTGATGTGATTGAATTTTAACATAATCTAATGATAAACTTTCGTGTACATGTTGACAAACAAGTGCAACGGATACCGATAATTAGAAAAGACTAAATTTATTATAAGATCTTCACTTTGTCTTTGATACAAATACTAAACAAAGAGATGGACTCAATGATTTGTAATAAAAGTGACTGATATGATTGTTTTGCGACTAATTAAATGGGAGACCTTGAAACTATTGTCATGTGAGTTAAACTATAATTTGACGTATAATGTAGTATGCAAAAAGTTGTTTTATAATATATAAATGTGGAGTTATTATCTTTAATTTGTTTTCGGGCGCGGATATAGGCACCTCATATATTCATGAGTTCAGTGGCGGAGCCAGAATTTTAAATCTACCCGGGCTAAAGTATTTTTAACAAAAAATAAAATAATATGGAATAAAACACACACTAATAGAGCTTTACCCCTATCTTGCACAATCACAATAAGAAAAAGGAGAAAAATGAACGGGAGATTTTGCATTAATCAAATTTTGCTATAAAAAAAAAGAGAGAGAGAGAGAGAGAGAGAGATGATCAAGTAAGATAATGAATTCCAAAACAAACACTTACAAGTTCACTTGACACAAATTCAAAGTCCACTTAAAAAATAATTGTGAGACATTGAAACTAGAAAAAAAGGCATTCTAAAACATGGATAAACCGATAAAAATCTCCACCAACCTGCAAGAATTTAATGAAGTTTAAATACACCAAAATTTTTAAAAACCATCATTCAATGTTAATTATCAAATTAAATGTTTTTAAAATAAAAGATGCCAAGATAATTCATATAGACATACCAATATTATTGAAATTGTGATCTACGATTTTTTAAAGTATAATATTCGTCAATTATAGAATTTGAGTCGATACTTAAAAATAATAATACTTAGAAATTTCAAAGAAAATTGAATTTCTTTGTAATATGGATATACAACAAGGTTAGATTTTTTTTTAATTAAAAGGTAACTTATAAAGTAATTATAAAAAAGTTTAAGAAATTAGTGGAATCAAGTTTTTGGGCATCGTTTTTAATCGTATGACTGGTGAGAAGTGAGTAGCTAATAAATTTAAAAAATTACAATTAAAAGATTAGAATTGGATGGGATTGAAGCCTCGAAAGAAAATGCAATTCAAATTGTTAAATTACAATTAAGGAATTAGAATTTAGAATGTAGGGTTAAAATATAGAATGTTGAATCTATAAATTTTGAAAGCTTACCTATTGATTATGGAGCTTGTGAAACAAGGTAGAAGTTGGAATAAAAATTGGATGATTTTTTTTTTTTTTTTTTGCTTTGAGATGTCTGCCACTTTCTTCGATTTTTTTTTCTGCATCTTTTTCTTCGACTCTCTTATTCTTTGTTTTCAATTTGAATATTAGGCAAAGTCTACATTACGTTTAACTAGTTAGAATTGATTTTATCATGGGCTCAATTAAATTTTAATTAAGTGATAATGAGCTTAAATAATAGTGGGCTGCCACTAATGGATGGTTGAAGTATAATTAACAAAAACTTACCAAATCCACCCAGCTACAGCCCGGGTGGGAATATGAGTGCCTCCGCCCTTACATGAGTTCACCTCAATAAGAAAAAATTGTCAAAAATGCCAAAATTACGGCCCCCACCCCCAAAATAATACACCCCCAAACACATCATCTTCTCTAACCCTTCACCACCACTCCAACTTTGCCATTATCATCGTCTATCACACCGTCGCCCCACCGTCGAACAGGAAGAAGTAAAAACATGATGGGTGATGAAAGGTAAGTGATAGATGTAGGCGACAAAGGGTAAGAAACAGATGCAAAATAGGGGTGTTCTTTTCTGATTTCTCAAGCATATGTCATGTGTTTGAACTTTTTGATCGAACAATAAAACGTTGTTCGAAAAAGAAACCGAACAAGCCTTAAAGGGGGCGTTCAGATTAATTTTCCAAACATGTGTTTTGTGTACGAGTCAATTTTTCGTAGTTGTAATTTGTGTTCGAATTGATTTTGTAAACATATGTTTTGTATTCGAAAGTTGGTTCGAACGACTTTTTTTAAGGTATTTTTTTCTTTTTCTTTCTTCAATGGCACAGCGGCGGCAGTGTATTTCTGTGTGCATGTTTTGTTTATATTCTTCAATGGACGGCGGCCATGGCAGTGGCGGCGGTGATGGGCGACGGCTGGAGTGGTGGTAGAGTTGAAGAAGATGAAGTATTTGGGGGTGTAGGGTTTAAGGATAATATTGACATTTTTGTGATAACACTTTTAGTAGGGTGAACTAACAAATAAAACGAGGTGCGTATTTAAATTTGCTCGTCTTGACCAAATCATAACTTGAGTATTTTAAGTTATTATATTTTATTAATAAATTAATAATATTACACTTACATCGAATGAATTTACACCATCCATTTCAATTCGCTCCGTGCATCGCACGGGTTAAACACTAGTTTAAATATTTAATACAACGTGAGGATATGGGTAGGAAACCCACTGCATTCTTTTTTTGACTATGCACCAGAGACCCGATGACACATTCAATAATCCTGTATCATAGTAAACAGCTGTAAGTATATATATATATAGGGCTAATTTTTTTTTGCCCCCCAAAGTATGCAGTTTTTTTCACTTTGCCCCCCAAAGTATTTTTTGTTCCACTTTGCCCCCTGATGTACAATAGTTTTCGACGTTGCCCCCCAAACTTTATTTCCGACGGAATATTCCTTTTAGATTCCATCGGCGGGCAGTTGGGGGGCAAAGTGAAAGAATCTTATAGTTTGGGGGGTAAAGTGCAAAAAATCTTATAGTTTGGGGGGCAAATTAAAATAATACA
>BMAC01000016.1:1987501-2004004 GCA_014905375.1 Phtheirospermum japonicum | reverse complement strand
ATCTGCAATTGGATCTCAGTATGGAAGATAATTGATCAAAATTGAGAAAATGCACAGGGCCGCCCAAAGGATGGCAATGGGTGGGATCTGATGTGATGCGGGCTATAGTACAACTTTTACAACTGCTGTCCTGTTGGTGCCACGTGTCAAATTCCGAAAGGGGAAGGTTTTTGAAATTTCGTTGAAAGTGAAGGATTGAATTGAACACTATTTTGAGTTTGTTTGTTTTTTTTTTTTTTTTTGTTTAATAATTGCAAGTTCTTGTTATATTGTATCTCTTTTTTCAAATAAATGTTCAGTTTAATAAAAAATTAAAATTTTTATTTGCTACAAGTTTAGTATATTCATGAAATTGAGAATATATTTCATAAAAAAAATGTAAAGAAGATGTTAACAAGTTAATATGAAAGGAATAAACGTTTTAATTTAAATTGCTATTCAAAAACATTCTTCATTTATTAACCTACTAAATATCCTATTTCCATACATGTCTTTTAAGAGGATGAAATGTGTTGCCTATATTTGAGAATGAAAAATGTAGGTATTGTAGGTTAAGATGTAAAGAAAATAACTTTCCAATAAATCGATTTTTCAATTTTGATTTGTGAATTAAATGAAATTATGTTTTGGTGGGTCAATGTGGTTGAAAAGTCAATTGTTCCTTGTTAAATATATAACTAAGATTGCTTAAAATGCTAAATGGTCATTAATCCTATATATTAATATATATGAAATTTTATTAAAAATAAAAAACAAACCACAGTTGAGGCCATTTTTATTCTTGTAATTAAATTCAAACCTCAGCCAAATCATATTCCTTTGTTTCTCACTTTTAATAAACCAATTCATTAAAAAAAAAAAAAAAAGACACACGAATTATTCATGTGCATAACTACCAAGTACAAGATCAAATAAATATACATAGATTAAAATAAAAGCACACTTATAGTGTAAATAGATTTTAATGGATAAAATGTATGGTTCGGCATAAAACTTATATATAAACCAAGAAATATAGAACATGTAAAAGAGAGCGTATAAAAAACGTATAATTTTCAATACTAACCTCTGGACATGTCTTGCAATCGTTGCACCACATATTCTCATAATTCTTGATAAATGAAATTAAATAAAATTGTTTTACAGAACTGGTGAGCTTTTCCATCCTGTTCTTGTTCCTGCAAAAAATGAATTAGTAATATTTATTGGTAAAGAAACACCAAATAATGATTTTGGCGCATGCGCATGTTTTGATAATAAAGATCAAGATTTCAATTTATTGTGATAACTTATAGCAATATATTTTCCGAACTATATAGCAAGTTTTGATCCTTTACTTTGAAGATATAACATTCTGAATTCCGAAATTCATTTGCTAATCAATCAATAAATGAACACAAAAACAGTCAAATTTTATGTTACCTTAAAGTCCATAATAACTGATCCCACAAATATGGACATCATATGTTCAAATGTATAAACTCTATCGCTTCAAAATCATTTGATCCTAGAAACAATTCCAAAATTGACTGTTCAGAGTTTAATAATTAATATGGGGATGATTAATCATTTGTTTATTGGTTCAAATTTTTGCAGCTCAATAAATTTTAAGAACCGAAACATTGTCGTGGAAACATTAATTGTGAGTCTTTCAAAAGATCAAATAATGCAATGATAATTAAAATTTAGTAACCATGCCAGCATTTTGTAATTTGTATCGACTTCTCATGCTTGCAAAAATCAAAACAATATGAATGCTACTGCAATCCACACTTGTGAAATTGCATTCACAACTTTCTCTCCCTGGTTAGAGAGTTGATTTTAGCGGTCGATACCTGATAAGAGAATGTATATTATGCATTCGAATGCACAATGTATGGTGTATTCGATTTCATATGTGATAAATATATATATTATGCATGATAAATATGATTTTATTAAAAATTGTGTTATTCATCATACAAAACAGTCATATTCATCTTGATTTACGTATTCATCACACATAAAATACATATACATAAACACAATTTTCATTTGTCTCAATAAATATTCAATATGAAATAAATATTTATCACATATAACATCCATATTCATCAAACAGGGCATCTACAATCATCATGCATATTAGACAATTTTCAGTTCGCATTCATGAGACATAACATCCATATTACTTGTGTTTAAGATTTTCTTATGATTACTTGTGTGTGATAATGATTGAGTTGTGATGTGTTGACATTGCTTGTAACCTTAGCGAAGTGACGCGATTTTATTATTTTGGATAGGTTGTTTAGACTTTTTATTCGTCACTATTATAGTTATGGGGCATGTAGTGTAGGAATCTTACATAATACATTAGCCTCGTGTTATCCGTGCATTTTTTTTTCTTTTTTGCAAAAATCAAATACTTTTTACTAACCTTGTTCTCGGTTGTCATCTATAGGATTATTTGTAATTTTTCGTTTTATTTTTTGGAGATGTTAAACTCCATTCCTCACACGTAATCAAGAAAATTATAAGTTGCATTTAGCAACGAGTTTCGGAGTCGAAAAGACATTATTTTTTATTATGTTGTAATTATGTGTTCGTTAAGTATCTTGTCAACAAGGTACTCATAAAAAATGACAAGAAGATAAATCATTGTTCAGTGATATGTATATAATATAATAAGTCGTGCAACCCTTGTACATATTTTTATTTTTATATAAATGCAGTTTCACTCCTAATAAGGAGGGACTATATCGGTTCATGGACGAGAGAGTTGCACGAAAGGCAACTCATCGTATTAATCGTCCAGATTAAGGTCTAAATTTTTTTATCTCAAAATTCCATAGACATCCTTCACCTTTGATTTTATATGACTAAATGCATTATTTCTCTATTCATTGGAGTGTATTAGTTTTAGGCTCATCGCGTGATTTATTTATTTGTTGTCTATGTCTAGGCTCGGTTTTGTTTGAAGACAAGCAAAGGCTAAGTGTGGGGGAGTTGATTTGTACATATTTATACATGTTTTTCTATATTTTTGTGACCTTTTTTAGTGCTTTAATTAGATTTGAGTAGTGTTTTGTCTCATTTTTCTTTGTTTTATATTTCCGTAGCTTGTGTCGACTTTTTTTGCATTTTTCGGATTTTTTTTTGTATTTTTGGTAGATATTTATGTTAATTTAATTTTATTTGTTTTAGGACAGTCAAGCGGGCCCTATCGCGTTCCTGAGGTTCACAATTGGCTCGATTCGATTAAAATACGACCCGAACCCACATAGCATAGCTGTCAATCGATGCTTCATTCCCACATGCATCGACAACATGAGTCGATCGATTTGTCGAGGAATTACCGCAACCGTCGATCTACACATCATCGACACTCGACAATTTTTGCACTGTCGACTGCCTTTGTCGATCGACACCTGATCGAGGGTCAATCGACAGTAGATTGATGGAAGGCCATTTTTTGGCCATTTTGTCAAAATTACAAACTTGACCATTTATTCACTTTATATGTAAGCTTACATTTCTTAGCTAATTGTGGGACCTTTAAGCTTCATTCTGGACTTCATAAATTTTTTACCAAACCTTATCCATTTTCCTTCTCATCTTCTTCAAGCATGAACCTGTAACTTCTCTCTTATTTTATTGCTTTCTATGACTTTAACTTATAAACTACTAGTTAATTTGTGAGGAGAAGCTTATTACATTGTGGTTATTTCGTAACTCCTTGGTTGTGGAGATTTGAAGATTATTGCTTACTAGGGTAACTTTTTTATTCATGTTTCTATTGTTCTTGTATCGTGTAATGTGTGAATGTTGAAACTATTGACTCTCTTGTGTAACTGTAGTTTGGATGTTCAAGTTTTTATGTGTTATTAGTGAAATCTTCCTTTCTCCTCCATTGTTGAGTTCTTGTTCTTGTTTTCAAGCTTATTTCCTTATTTAGCTTAGTTCGAAAAGCAGGTAGTGAAAGGAAAATAGTTTTTTCAAAGTTAGTTAATTTCATGCATTTGGTTGTTAATGTATTTTAGATTCTTATTAGGAATTGTTCAAGCCTTGATATAATTTCCTTGACTTTATTGATGTATTTTCCCTCTATGATTTGCTTTATTCTATTTGTGCTTGAGTTATGAATTCGTAAATTTCACTAGTTTTATATTTTCAATCTCTAACTTTCAAGACTGGTATTATTTAGGAAATTTCTCTATTGTGTCTTGCTTTATATTTTCAAATCTTTTTATAGGTTTTAATTGTAGTTTGAAATTCCTTATCATGGTACCCCCACCCCCCCACCCCCACCCCCCCTAAAAAAAGAAGTTGTGTGTTTAACTGTAGTTTTATGAAAAATGAACATCTTATTTCCAATTGCCATTTCTCAAGAGATTCGGCTTGAGTTCACCTCACCGCACTACGATTGGTCCCGTCAAGGATGGATTCAGGATTATAAGTTTGGGGAGACTGTATAATAAATTGTAAAAGTAATTGTAATAGAGAGGTGATTTTACTTCTTGTTATTGGTGTTTAGTATCAGTGACAGAGAAGAAGGAACCAGAAAAAAAAAAAAAAAAAAAACAAAATGCAAAAAATGGAAGTAAAAAAATAAAATAAAAAAGGAACCAGAAAAGAAAAAAAGAAAAGAAAACGACAAGATAAAAGAAAAAAAGACAAAATGCAGAGAATGAAAGTAAAAAAATAAAATAAAATGGAAGGCAGGCCTGGGAATTGAATCGTGGGCTTGTTAATCAACAAACCACTTGTATATAAATTTGGGGAGGCCTTTTATTAATATAACTAAGTTAAAAAAAAATCTTTATGGCAATAGGGTTTTCAAAATTTCTTGGGGAGGCCATGGCCCCCTCGGGTAGATCCTTCCCTGGACCCCGTTCTCTTAATGACGATCCTTAAATATTTGTAAAATTTAGTGCATTTGAGATCAATTCACGTTACATTGGAAGGAGGTGTCGGTTCTTCGTCCATCCCCAGTGCGACATGAGATGTTTTCGCACCCTTTGGGGTCACCATTGGTGTCCCCAAGCCAAGAGTATCATTCAAGTCAACTGCGAGATTTCGCCGGATACCCTCCATGTCCACCCCTCACGTCTTAGCCCAGATTTTCCCACATACGGCGCCAATTGATCCACCAGAAATACCTACCCTCCTTAAAATGTGACCCACAACGTCAATCTTACCACTCCTACAAGAAAGAAAGGGTTAGAAATGAGACACCAGAGGTTTTCCGGTGAACCTTTTTCGATGCTTAAATCAGCCTTTTTAGAAATATCGATAAGGAATTGTGAAAGAGGAAAAAAAATAGGATCCAACTGATACCTCCCCCATGGTATGTATGTATACTCTACCTTGTAGATAACTTTTCCCTTTTCCTGCATGGTTATGCATGAATCTTGGGTTTTTGGGACCTAAATCTTTCGATAGTATTCTCATATAATTTAGCTCCTTCCAGAGCTAATCTTATTTTGCTCTACCTTGACCTGATTTGTTAAGGGAAAAAAATTTATTACCTCCCAATCCATTGAGTTTTTTCCCCTTTTACCTTTTAAAATATAATATTTTTAAAATACCTCCTGATATATATGATTTTGACAAATTGTCTTCTACTGTCAGTTTATGGTAAAAAAGTAGCCGGAAAAACTGTTTAAGCGATGAAAAAATTTGTTTTGGTGTTTTGGAGGGTTTATCGACGTAAGTTTGAGTTGAAATTGTGTGTATTCACTAAATAAATGAGAGGAATTCAATGGAATCAATGAAATTCAAACAGAGTCCCAGAAGTTGGTGAATTAGTGTAAAGTTTTGTAACTAGGATTAGAGTTTCGGAGGGATTATCAGTGTCGGATAGGGCTGAGATTTTGCGTGGAGACTCTAAAAATGAAAGGAACTCAACAAAGAAGGCCAGAACGGAGTATCCGATGTAGGTTCACTGAAGCAATCTTTCAGTGTTGTGATTCTTTCAAAAAAAAATGTAAGAATTCTCTGGTGAACCTACTTTCGGTGCTTCGTTACGGCTCCCTTGGCTATGTTAGATTCTCCTTATTTTTAGACGCTGATAACCCCTCTGAAATCTTAACCCTAGTTACACAATTGTACATTCATTCACTAACTTCTAGTGCTCAATTTTGAATTTTGTTGGTTTCATTGAATTTCTCTCAATTTTTTTAGTCACTGCGCAAAATTTCAACTCAAATCGATGTCGATACCCCCTAAAAACCCCAAAAGAAACTTTTGCCGCTTAAACAACTTTTCGAGCCACTTTTTAGGTGAATATTGATAGTAGGAGGCAGTTTATCAAAATTCTATATATTATGAGGTATTTATAAAAAACTATATTTTACGAGGCAAAGAAAAGAAAACACGATAAATTGGGAGACATTTTTTTTTTCCATTTGTTTAATTCTGTCTTGAAGATTCAACCCATCTCTTATCTTTTCCCCTATTAATTAAAGGGGATTTACCTCTTTATTTCAAATCTTTCATATTAGGCCTTCCCTGTAATACACCTATCATGGGCTCACTTTATATACCCAGACATCTACCTGATCTCTTTCCGATCTGTCCCGAGTTTCTCCTCGCTATCTTATACATCTTAGGTTCATTTTTATTGACCAAATTTCTTCTCTTCTAAATTTTAAACAAATGATTTGACCTTTCATACATCATGCTATCTAATCCGGGTCAAGTCATGCAGGGTGACTCAACTCTTGCTTATATTTAATCAGCTCTTTCTTAATTAAGCCAAAGACAAATCTCCAGCTCGGCAAGGAACCGTCGGTTCCAATCTGGTTCCGATTCTGGAGCCGGCGGTTCCATAGATTTTGAAAGCCTGGAATAGTAACCAAATTTTGAGCTATTGATAATGGTTACGATTACAGTCTTGAACCCAATTTTGGTTCCATTTGGACTGGTCTAATGGCAATTGGTTTTTAATTACTATTTGGTAAATTATCTGAGTGGAACGAGAACATGGTCCACTCAATTCCGCTGTATAATGAATATGAATGTTATATGCTTTGAATATTATTTTATTGGAAGTTTTATAATAATCAACACGCATAATATTTGTACTGAACATACATATACATCACAATTCTCACTGAAAATTCAATAAAAATACATATTCATAATACAAAACACATATATTCATCACACAAGACATACATATTCATCATACATAACAAAACACAATTTTTAATTCAATCATATTAATCATACATAACATACATTTTCATCATACAAAATATTAAAGTGGAACCACGTGCACCATACATGAATTGTGTACCGAGTACACGAATAATTTGTCGTTGATTAAATGTGAGGTTACCAATATGCACATGATTGACATATATAAAAATAATATAACAACAAGCAAGAAAAATATATAAAAAATGATAAAAGAAATTAATATAAATAAGAAAAATTACATAATAATATACATGAAAATTAAGAAAGAAATAATAAATAATTTTTTAATAACAAATAAAGATTTTATAATAATAACAGACTTGCAAATAAAGAAAAATGAAAAAGTACTAATAATAAAGAATTCGTATGTCTAAAAATAATAGATTCATAATAATATAAAATAATACTCGAGTTCATGAAAATAAAATAATTTTACAAAAATAAAATGAAATATATTTTTATCTATTAATTCTTACCAAGAAAGAATACTGTCAAATTAGGTAAGAAAAGACAACTTTGTACAGTTTTTTTCTCCCAAATAAGCTAGGACTAGTTGATTGAGAAATTAAGTTGACCTAAGATCCAATTTAAGATTGTCAATTGCATTTATGTTGCAAATTACAAAATACAGGCATATTTATTTATTAGAAGTTTGAGAAAATATTAGAGGTTTGACTAGTCAAGTGCTCTAATTGGTTTGTTTGGTAAATAGAGTTTGGATTAACTTTTTTTTTTTTTTTTCAAATAACTAATTTTGAAAAGCTGAAAATAAGAGTTTTGAATTAGAGGTTTGACAAGTCGGTTAAAATGATAATTTTAGCATTAAGTTATAAAAATATAAAATACACATATAAAAATGCAAATGCTATTAGTACTATTTAACTATTTCAAAATATAAATTTAATATATTTTCAAATTAGTAATTCAAGAAATTTATATATATTTAATAATTTTAAAATAATTACTAAATCTTGTTTTAATTATTCAATACATTCACCTTATAATTCTATATCACTAACTTAAAAATACTCAATAATAAAATATATGAATGTTCTTATTGGTCATTTTATACAATCAAACAACTATCAACTATTCACCAAATATTTCTATACAATCAGCTAGTCAAACAACTAATACACTCAGTTAATCAAACTATTTAATACAATCAACAATCCGTTATCAGCCAACCGCTAATTGCCAAGCACACGACCATTGAAATCATAACCAAAAAACTTTTCCAATGCACCAATATTAATGTTTTATATGTGCCAATTTATTATTTGATTTTTAGAAAATAAATAAATAAAGAGAAATAAAAAATAATTAAGTAAATTAATGATAAATATTGTCATAATAATATCTAATATTTAACATTACTCTTGAAAATATTAAAAAATTAATTTGAAATATAATATATTTTTTTATATTTATCATTTTTGTTTCTTCAATATTAATTTTGAAACATAATATTTTTTTATATTTATCAATTTGGTTTCTTCAATATTGTTGTACCTGAGATGATAAAAACCACGGGTTCTTGGAATCATTTTTATTGGATTTTTAATTATCTCTTCCCAAAAATGATTCTATTCGATTTAGGGGTTAGCCCACCAAATCTGCTAAGTATCTTCCGCAACGTCCGCTTTAACTGCCCAGCCTCGAGAATTTCCTCTCGTACCCTTCCCACAACCGCTAAATTCTCTTTCCATCCCAAGGATGCAACGGTCATTTCCAAAAACCACACCAAACGGCGGCGTTTCATCCTTCATCATCTCCCTGGGAACAAAAATCCCCATCTTGATTGTAGATTTTAAGAACCCTAACTATGCTGACGCGCACAATTAATATCTCGTTTGCGCGTTTGTGATTGATTGCACACAGTGAGGATTTCATTTGCGTACACTTTACAACTGTACAGAACAGTTGAATTGAAATCCTCATATTAAAACCCTAATTCTTCGATTCAATCTCGAATTCTTGACGTCTCTTTCATCGAATTGAAGCCGCGGTTTTCAGATTTGGGATTTTTGAATGGCGGATCAAGAAGATGAGGACATGAAGACTGGCTTGAGGCAGAGCACGCCGCAGCACGAATCGCCGGAGCCAAAGAGGAGCAAGCCGTGGGAAAATTCCGGCGTCGGAGGGGAGGCGGCGCAGCCGGATGAGTCACCCGAGGTTAGGAATCGTTGCGTCCAGCGGGAAATAATGGCTGCGGCGGCGGAGAAGCGGATGGCTGCAGCGGCGGTGAAGAATGTACTGACTGCAAAGGACGTGAAAATTGCAGAGAAGCGGCCGGCGGGGATCGAAGTTGCTGCTACTCCGGCGGCGAAGAGTGCAGAGAGTGTGAAGGACGTCAAGATTAGGGGTTTAGAAGGTGATAGGAAAGGTAAGGGTGCCAATTTGGAGAATGTTGAGGGCGGAAGTGGAATTTCTGATACCTCCTTATCAGTCTTGGAGGCTGATGAGCTCTTCTTGATGATTTTTGGGAACATGGTCAGTAAAGATATCCTTGCGCAGTGGAGCAATCAGGGTATTAGGTAAAAATTTCTAAATAGTAATGTTATGATCCAGTTGGTATAATGAATTGATATAATGTGTTATTTTGTTATTATGTATATCTGGATGAATCGTATTTATTGATATAAATGTGGATTGTTAATTAGAAACGTCATGGGTTTATGTTATCGTTAATCGGTTGGGTTTGGGGGCTATAATGCAATTTGCGTGATTTAAGAGGACAGAATCACTTAACTATTGTTTCTAGTTTATTTTTATGGTAAGTCGTGGGTTGCGTTTTTTTCTCGGAACTTGTAATTCCACGCGATGGATTTTCGGAGGTAAAAGCATTTAGATTTTCTTGATAAACTCCACGAGTTTCCGAATGACAGATTAGTTATAGAAATATAGAATCAATGGACTCCATGAGTATGCGGTTTTATTAGTCGCGACTTGCTATTTGCCTAATACTATCTTTAACCACCCACCTGAACTTCATATATTTGATTGCTATGTTTAAAATGATTATAGAAAACCCATGTAAGTTTAATGAATAGTGCTTTGTGTGCGTGTGTGTAAAGTTTGCCTGAGTGATTATCCTCATGATGTTATTAATGCAATTTACACGTGTATGCCTCTGTTTCGGTGTTCCTGATTATCTGATGAATTAATTATTTGGTGATTACTTTTTAGATTTGTATCGTTTCTCTTCATCAGTATATAATGAGCTTGTTTTCTACTGTTCTTTGAAAAACCATCTCTCTCTTGCAGATTTAGTGCTGATCCAGAGACATCTATGGGGCTAGTACAGCATGAGGGTGGGCCGTGTGGCGTGTTAGCAGCAATACAAGTAATGATTTTATTTATCACTTTTTTGAGTTTACCTCACAAACAAAACATAACTCTACCCTTGAAAATAAATCATACTCCAATTCTAAATAAATGTTGTTTTAGACTTTGTTAGCAAAATTAAGAGCCACTATATATTGGCAAATTCACCCTTAATTAATTACTCCACATCCATACAACCCCTCCCTCCTTTGGACCACACACTTCTTAATGAGAGGGATAAAGTTGGAAAAAGGTAAAAATATATATAAAATGACACTTAATTAGCAACAAGGTTAGAAGTCTAAAACGACACTTATTTAAGATTGGAGGGAGTAGTAGTTATATGTGTGTGTATATATATATATATAAAATTAAATTTACTGTCATCAAGTTAGTGAACCCTGTTTTTACTTGGTTTATGAGTGAATTAACCGTATGCAAAGACTCTTAAAAGACAGTTCTATCATGGTGCAATCAGTCTCTTTGTAAATTTGCTCGGCACAGATATGCTTGTTTCTGTATTTCACTTGTAGTGCCCTAACAACATTATCTCTTGACTATGCAGGCTTTTGTACTCAAGTATCTTCTGTTTTCTCCAGAAGCATCTGATAATGTTGCACAGAACATGATATCGAATTTGTCTTTTAGAGGAGTGCCCGTTGCTTCGGATATTTTTTCTCGTCTTTCAGAAGGAAGAAAATCAAGGTCATAGATCTTTCTATACCATTTCGTAGAGCTATTGTATGGCCCCACCTTGATAATGGTTGTTGAAGGACAACATAAACATGAGTCTTTCTATACTATTTCTCGAACTTCTCTCCCTTTTTTTTTGCCTTTTTTTTGAAAAGATCTTTACTTAAGAATCTTTTAGAGTTTCAAAGTCCATTTGTTATGTTGTTTATAATGCTGCTAATTACTACTAAGTATTGTTTCTTGCAATGAAAAAAAGAATGCTGTTACTTACTAAGTAGACATCTTAAAAAACAAAAAGAAAAAGAAGTTTGAGAAATAGTGTAGAATTTGATAGATGTGAATAAAAGAAATTCAAATTATTTTAAATTGTGATTCTGATGGCATGACTGCTATATGTGAAAATGCATTTCTCCGTTTTCTAAATTTATACTAATAAATTGAAGTATGTGCTTGGAAAATCCATGAACTTTAGAATTACTATTATCTGTATATTTAAGTGCTTTGTAGATTTTGGTTCACTCTCATTCAGCATTTTGTTGTTTCCTTCATCTTTACCAAAATTAAATTGTGCTGCTTTCAAACAGAGCCTTGGTAAGCAGTATGTGTGAGATACTCTTTCTCTGCGGACGTAATGAAAGAGCACTAATAGCATCTCTAAATATCCTCAGCCATGGCTCGGAGGATGAGGTAAGAATTAGTATTTGGTGATATATATTATATCTCATTAATGCAATTTTTGGTGCTAGTATAGTTGTAAATTTTATTTTTGGAGTTGTTGTAGTATTTTTTGGTGAGGGTGAGAAATATGATACAGTTATGAATTAATTTAGCAAATTGTTTGTACGTGTTTTATGCAGGCCATTGCTGAAGTGCTTAGAGGTCTTTCTGTTGAATCTGGAGGTGACTTGCAGAAGGTTCTGAGAGTTGATACCTGCACGACAAGGTGGAGCGCGCTTCTAAAGCTCGAAGCTTTACTTCCTATATTTAGAAGTCGTTTGGGCGCATTGCTTTTCTTGATATCTGCCTTGTTGTCTCGAGGACTGGTATGTTCTGATCCTATTATATCTCAATATTCTAATCGATAGTATTGATATTTCTCCTTTCCTTTTTTTGGGTGGGTTATTATGTTATTATTTATTGGCTAGAGCGGCAATTTTGTATTGACTTGTCTCCATTTTATATATATGATGATGCCTTGATATACTGTCAGGTCAATGTTCAAGAGGACAGGGATGACCCAAGTCAACCATTAGTCACTGCTCCATTTGGGCACGCATCACAGGTACTCATGGCTTACGCAAATTTCCTTTAGTGTTTTGTCTTGGTAGTTTAGTCTGATTAATAAAAACAAAAAAACTTTGCCACCATCTAAATTACAAACTACACATTTGCATTTGTTATTATTTGACAACCACACCCTCAATAAGGGATTATATATTAAGAAATTACAAACCTCAAGGGGGTGGTTATGTATTTGTAATTTTGAAAGATAACTGGAGTTTTTCGACAATTATGCTAAACCTTAGGTATTTGTTTTTCCCCATCCCTTCCCTTTACGCTTTATTAATTTCAGTTTGTATCCTTGATTTTCCCTTTATGCTCTTATTAATTTCAGTTTTTATCCTTGATTTTCCCAAATAGGAAATCGTAAACCTATTACTCTCCGGTAGTGCCGTTGCTAATGTCTTTGACGGGAAAATGGACTTGGGTGGCGGCATGTTCGTAAAGGGTGTCACAACAACCGTCGAAGTCGGGTTTCTCACTCTCTTAGAATCCCTCAACTTTTGCAAAGTAGGGCAGTACCTGAAATGCCCAAAATGGCCCATATGGGTCGTCGGGAGTGAATCTCACTACACGGTCCTTTTCGCACTCGACACCAAAGTGCAGGAAGAAAACGAGTTTGAAAACCGAGAAACACGGATCCGGAGAGCCTTCGACGCCCAGGATCAAAGCGGAGGCGGTGGGTTCATCAGCGTTGAAGGGTTCCATCAAGTTCTCAGGGACACGAACATAAATTTCCCGCCCGATAAAATCGAGCATCTCTGTAGTACGGGTTTTATCGTGTGGAGCGAGTTTTGGCAGGCGCTTTTGGATCTCGACAAGGGTTTAGGAGGGGTTAAGGACTCAACCGGGCTGATGGGGAAGAAGGTGTTTGATCTTTACCATTTTAACGGGATTGCGAAATCGATTATCAACGGCGGGCAATTTTCGGGGAATGAAAATCCAATACAGAGACCAAGGATTACGAAACTGAGGGTTTCGGTTCCTCCGAGATGGACGCCCGAGGAGTTTATGGCTGATATACCAATTGTGTCCTCGTCGTCGGGTATGAATAATGAGGTTGTGAATTCGTACGAAGTGTCTAAACCTCAGCACGCGCCTTTGGTGGATTGTGTGCGAACGCGTTGGCCACGGTCAGTTTGCACTTGGGAAGGAGATGATGCGCCGAGTATCGTTTGATTTTTTTTTTTTAAATTTGACTTTGTCTTGACGGGGATGAGATTGTGAACTACATTTTTTTTCCGAACTGTGATATGTAGGATTTTAGACTATAGAGTTTATAATTTGATTTGAAGTTGTTCGATAATGGGGGAACGAAAAGGATTTATTTGTATTTTTCTTATTTGAATTCTGAGTGGAAACAATTATAGGGTATACACAAACAGACAGAGTTTCAGTATCTGTTGTTGATGAATAATAAAATAGCATGCATTGCTTCAAATGTGGCGAAATTTAGGTGTCACCACGAGTTAAAAAACCAGCTTTCTGAAACTCAGGGTAAGGTCTTAAGTTTTATATTTGTAGGGTTTGTGTTTCTTTTCTTTCTCTTCTTTTTTCTTTTTGTGTGATTTTTATATTTTGTGTTTGAATATTCTGCAACATGTATTATATTGTAATCGATCATGTCAACAATAGTACCCTGCTTGGTGAGTGAAAAACTTGATCAAAAAACGAAAACCATTACATGAGGAGCTATTGGAAAAAGGCATGTATAGAGCATGATCAATCACTAAAACTGATAAATCCTTCATAATTTGGGCCAGATCATTGACTGATTCCACCACCTACACCCACCAACGAGCCAAAAGAAAATAAAACATTTGGTCATTATGCACACTACCCCAGGAAACAAGTTTTCAACACACCTGATTTTGAATAGTCTGATTAGCCTTTTGGGTTTGGGCATGGTTGTTTTCTTCTTGAATAATATTTTAGTGTTTTTATATCTTCTGGTGTAGATTTTTTTTTTTTTTTTTTTTGCAGGTGGTGGTTCTTGAAAATTTTCACTTTCTGTTGTGAATTTGAATCTTTTACTATAGAATTTTAATTTTTTTTCCAATTTTTTTTATATGTTAGTGCATTCAGTAATTTTTTTATTTTTGTTGTTCAACATGATAATTATATGCGAATTCAACAGTTGTATGCGATAAGAATATGGATTGTGTATTCCAGGGTTTTAATCTCTGCCCATAAATATAACAATTATATATAATTATATATGATAACTTTATGCAGTATATGCAATGAATATGGTTTGTGCTTTCTGAGGATTTTCATTCGTGTTGATGAATATGATAATTATATTTGATGATGCATGACAGTTATATGCGAAGAATATGTTCTTGTTTTATGTTTTATGCAATTGGTTCTATTGTTGGTGTATTGATTCAGTTGGGAAAGTTTGTGAATGTGCGGGGATAATGATTTGGTGGGTATTATTGTAAATATATTTAACAATTCTTACGAGTTGTATAATGACATTGCATTTAAGGTACGTTTAGGGTTAGGAGTTAGGGTTTTATGTGTAGAGTTTGGGGTTTAATTTTTTATTTTTTACTTGATAAATATGATATATATATATATATATATGTATAGGATCATGTGAGAATGGATCCGTAGGTGAGAAATGAGAATGAACCCTAACCAATTATTTTACTCATAATCAGCGGTTGAGTTTTCCAATAAAAAAAAAAAAAAGAAACTGAAACGTGAAAATAGAATGGAGGGCAAACTTACCTGCGAGATGTCGCTGCACCGCCGGACCTTGCTGCTGGGCCACGGCCTTGGAGATGCCGGTGGCTGGAGCGATCGACTGCTGGGCAAGCGGTGACAAACTCCAGACGGCTGCGTGGCTGCGGTGGATAGTGACAGAAGTGGCGGCCGTTTGACTGATGAAATCAAGAATGAAATCAAGCAACGTTGATAATCAAAACTCCACAAGCGATGAGGACGAAGATTCAAGCTGGGAAATTGACGAACCCAACTCAGATGACGAAAGTGGCAAGAAATCTGCTGCGCAAAACACCTTTTTTCCCAGCAGCGGTACAAGGCAAATTTTAAAAAAAATTCGGAAACAAAAAGAGGTAAGTATGGCCGAACCCTTTGATAATCCTATTGGGAATTGTGTTGATGTTGTTGAGATGGGGAAGGATGAAACGGACCCCAGAAGGGGTCAGGTTGAAGATGCCCAAAAATTCAGAAATCATGAAAGTCAAGGCTGCACAAGAGGTGCTCGATGAAATGCCTGAACCAACTGGGCAAAATACACAGGCTGTTTCGGGTATAAATTTGCATAATGCACCTGCACCTCAGCCACACGAGAAAGCCCTGGGTTTCGTTGGCCCAAAACAGAGATGTTTCAAAGGGAGAAAATCTGAATTATGATCCCGTCGATGACGACGTCGTCGAAATTAAAGAGGAATGGTTGGATAAAGTAGACGACGCTTGGGGATTTTATTTGGCGGGGCATTTTGCTGAAAAATTCCCAGGAAAACAAGCGATCGATAAGTTATGCGCTATGTGGAAAATTCCATACCAGTTTTTTACTCACGATTCGGGCTGGCTCGTTTTTAAATTCGAAAATGAGGAGCATCGAGAACATGTACTTGCTGGGGGACCGTATACAATTTATGGGAGAACTTTGATGTTGTCCCGATTGCCATCATGCTTTGAGTTTGATCGTTTTTATCCCAACACCATCCCAGTTTGGATCAAAATGACGGGGCTGCCGCTCGACTGCTGGAACAAAAAAATTCTCAGCAAAATAGCTTCAAAAGTGGGAAGGCCAATCGTAACCGACATGCTTACAAAAAAATGAGAACGTGTCTCATACGCTCGGGTATTAGTTGAAATTGAAGCCGACGAGGAATTGGTGGCATTCGGTTCAAATTAAACCTCCTGGTGGTATAAGAAATCAAGACATAGTCTATGATTATTTGCCAACAAAAGAAACCTCCTTTGTTTCATAGTGTACAAAGTAATGCATTAACTAGTGCACTTTATGTCCCATATGGTTTTAAT